>LPNX010313080.1:5312-24634 GCA_001517045.1 Pseudotsuga menziesii | reverse complement strand
CTATAAATAGTAAAAAATATAAATCATTTGAAACTTTTACCCATTGGAGCTCTGATTTTCAACTGCAAATTCCAGGAGATCCAGCTGGCGGAATTCACAATTGTTTCTTCCAGGTAGTTACTCATGCTCTCCTCATGCATTTTAATATAATTTTTATTGATTTTCATGGTGAAATGAGGTAGTTTAGGCCATCTCTACATGAGCACTTTGGCCCACATGGATATCGAAGCTTTTTCTGCGTATAGGGCTGGCTATACGCGGAAAAGAGGCTAGAACCCGTGTACATACGCGGCTATTTGCAAAACAGTCGCGTATGACGCCGCGCAAGTGAATTTATAAGAATCTAATGGGAAATATGGCAATTTTTCTTACTGGATGGTGCTAGAATGGAGAGAGCACGAGCATGGTGAAGTAGAGGAAGCTGTAAGGGCTGACGTGATGGCTCAACAAGCTCTTTGAGCATGCGGACTCTACAAGTTTTGGTGCCTTGGTGGTTTGAGGGCCAAACCAAGACTGCTAGAGATGCTGGTAAACTATTGGGATCTAGACTCAGAGTCCTTCAAGATAGATGGGATGTCTCTCACCATAGAGGTGGAAGACATATACTTTGTCATAGGTCTATCTAGACGAGGGGAGGTGGTGAACCTTCGTTCCCGAGGTGGGCCAGGCGATGGGCTTACTATCGATGAGTACGTAGCTATGTACTGCTACCCAGATACTGAGAAGGTGGGAATTCAAGTCCCCACCAATGCTATATAGGTGCTGGGCCTAAAGGCCATACTACTGACGTTGGGTAGGATAGCAGGCTTAGCCTCACTCCATCAGGCCTCGCAGCCATTGATGTTCTATGCGGTGGAGTGTATGAGACTGACCATATATGACTGGAGTACTACACTACTAAGCAACATGAAACACCAGCTCAGTGAGTGTAAGGTAGGCAGGATACGGAACTTCAGGTTCAGCAGCATATTGAGCACGTTTTTCTTCGAGCTTGTTCCAGGATTGAGCCCTAGAGTGGACGTTCCTCTCCACGGGGTTCAAGATCTGGCCCAATGATGTTGGGCAGATGCTATGCACAGATTGGGGGGTGGTAGGGTGGCCAACCCATATCCAGCTGACTTCTTTCCATGGTGTTGATGACAAATTGTTGCCATAGATGACTACCCCTATGGAGGGATATATTTTCGGGGGGATCCGTATATTCCATTTCCACCAGGATTGACATATGGAGAGATAGGTACTGAATCTCGACTCTCACTCTTTTTCAAAGTTTCCTGAGTTATTTAAATTTTTTTTGTATTTTCTTGATTATGTGGAATAAAAAAGACATGCTTTTGCGTGACAACACATAGTGACATCTACCATTCATGTGCAGATGTGGGACCACGACGACCAGAGGGCTTCCCATGTCATAGATGAAGGGGAAGAGGGGATGACATCACCGGTGTGGATGTGGAGCGAACGCTCTAGAGAATTCACACCAACTTCGTGCGACTGACTCATAGAGTTCCCATGGCGCAAGTTGAGGACTTTCCTGAGGCCATGCAGTGACAGGTGGTGGGTGTGCCACGCGCATGGGTGCATTTATTCCGGCGGCTAGCTAGAGCCGTAGTGACGTATCATGATCACAACCCTCCCCCTCCATAGGATTAGATACCTGGGAGTGTATATGTTTTGTATGACCATGTATTATATGATGGAAGCTTTGAAAGGTCCACTTTTGTATATGACACTATGTATTACCACATTTTTGATATATATAAAAGGTTTTATGGTGATCGGTTTATTTATTTACATGTGTAAAAATGTTTATGATTAATTTATTATGAATGAAACAAATGCCAATCTAACACGTAGTTAGCATATGATTCAGCAACTTGATTATCATTTATTGGAATGTGTATATATGTGATACTGTCAAATTGTCGTTCTAACAATCTCACCCGCAAGAATCTTCTCAATAACGTCAGATCTCTAACATGGTACAAACCATTGAGCTATGACACTACTAACTCTGAATCAAGATGTACCTCAAGAGATAGAATGCCATGTGAAATGGCATCCTGTAGAAGCTCGATAACGACACTATATTCAGCAACATTGTTGGAAGATGGCCATAGACATACACCTCCTAAAGACAGTACCTGACCCATAGGAGTATAAATCACCCAAGCAGCAGAGGCTGAGTGCTGAGTGTGATGGCTTACACCATCCCTGAATCCTATGTAGGTGGAATATTCCATTGATATCTGCCAAAAGAAACGAAAACTAATCACAAAACCGATCACGATAAGAAAAAGACATAACTATGCAAAGCTGTACAATAATATACAAAAAGCAGCCTTGGCTAAAGATCATGCATAGTATTTTTTGAGATAGAGCCCATTTCTAGGCTCCGCCAAAGCTGTGCCTTCGTAATCGACTAACTCATAGGTACCCTTCTCTAATACACGCTTGACCACGTAAGGACCATGCCACATAGGATTAAATTTCCCTGCCCCCAAGGGTTCTTTCGATTGATCCCACAAAAGGACCAAGTCTCCTTCACTAAACACTCTTGGACAGACAAACTTGTCATATTGGACCTTAATGCAACGTTTATTAACCTCTAGAGCCACCAAGGCATATCGATGCTGCTCATCAAGTTGCTCGAGGTGAACCAAACGCTCCTCCAAAGGTGAAGTGTCTAGTAAGAGTTCCACAGCTAGCTTCAATGAAGGAATCTCGCATTCAACCAGCAATATCGACTCCACTCCATGCACAAGCTGATATGGAGAAAAACTAGGGGCAGTCTTAACCACGGATCGATATTCCCACAAAGCAAGGTATAATATAATATGCCAATTCATCTTGCTCTGTGTGATGGTTCATTGGAGAATGGACTTAAGTGATTTATTCACTGCCTCAACCTTTAAGGGATCGACTCTTATGCCCTCCTTTCAAACAATGAATCCTAGTAAACTACCTGACTTCACACAAAAGATGCACTTATGAGGATTTAATCGAACTGAATAGTGCCAGCATCTTTCGAAAACCAATCTCAAGTGATATGAATGACGCATTCTCATATGAGAATGAGCAGTGAGGTCATCCAAAAATACTTCAATAATAGACTTGAGATCATGGAAAATCAAGGTCATCACCCGCTGAAATGTAGCTCTGGCGTTTTTAAGGCCAAAAGGAATCTTCCGATATGCAAACGTTCCCCAAGGACAAATAAATGCAGTCTTGTGTTGGTCCTCATGTTTAATCTGGATTTGATTATATCTGGAAAAGCCGTCCATAAAGGAGAACACCTCACTACCCACACACTCATCCAAAATCTGATCTATAAATGGTGTGGGGAAGTTATCCTTAGGACAGGCACGATTTAAATCATGGAAATCTGTGCATATTCGGATCGCTCCCTACTTCTTATCCACCGAAACGCAGTTTGAAACCCACTGCGTCAAGGGAATGGGATAGATGAAACCGGCTTTCAATAGCTTCTCTATCTCATCCTTAATGGCGGGTGCTTTCCTAGGATTCATGGCACGTAAATGTTGTCGAATAGGTTTAGCATTGGGGTAAGTCTTAATCTCATGTTCGACAATCTGAAGGTCGATACCTGGCATCTCATCATAAGACCAAGCAAAAATATCATGGAATTCCTTGAATAGCTCGGTATATTCGAGAATATCAGCATGGGAACATTCCGCCCCAATATAGACATTCTCAATGGTTCCAGGATTTTGAGAGATGTTGATAGAAATCGTGGAAGATATGTTCTCCATGTTCCCATCAGCCATCTGACCAAGAGAGCTTAATGGAATCATGGGACTACCAACTCTCTGACTAAGAATCTTCCTATAATCCTCATGCTCCAAACGGTCAAGCGGTGGAAGGAAATATGATCTATGATGAAGTTCCTCCCATGGCGGCTCAACACCTGACATTGCCTCGATGATCACTTCATCTGAAGGGAAAATCATATCCATGCAGTCGTGGGCATGAGAATACTGTACTGCCCATGCCGACAGTACATAGGGGTCTTCCTCTTTCGTCCGCAAAGAGGAAGAACAAGGCTCTGCAACATTTTTAATATTGGATTGATAAGCTATCATGGTTGCAGGAAGTGGCACGTTGGTCTCGACAGGCTCACTCGAAATACTCAGTGTAGGAAGAATCCAAGGATCTTCCATATGAGTTGTGCGAAAAGACACTGAGGTCGTAGAAGTCAAAGCGCTATCAGAACAAGATCCTATCATGAGGATCAGCGTAGGACAACTAAAGCTTCCCATGAGGGATGGATACATGCCTACACCCACACTCCCAATTGCCAGCTGAGAGTGTTCAACGACTGGGACTGAAGCTCCTGAAGATGCAGTAACAGGGGAATTCTTGAATGTCATTTGATCAATCGTTACAATCTTCCCGTTATGTGGAAAGCATACAACGCGGAACAAGGAAGAAGCAACAGCTTGCATACTATACATCCAGTTCCGACCCAGCAAGAGATTGTAGTCGAGGGGTGCATCAACCACCTCAACCTCTATCGCAACGGTATTCCCCCCCAAACAGACTTTAAGGGATGGAATGATGTCATGCGGCCTAAAATATCTCCCATCAAAAGAAGTTAACATAGTCACTGATTTCGACAACTCAGGAGAACCAAGACCCTTCCAACAGGACAAAGACATCACAGATGTAGCAGCGCCCTCGTCAATAATAGTGTGCTTGACGATCATATTAAGACATTCTATGTGTACCAAAAAGTGACACATAGTAGGGCAAGTGAGGCTGATGACCTGCGGTTTCAAATTTGATCACTGAGGAAGAATCATCATTGTTCACACCAAGAGAAGAAAGCAAAGCCTTCCTTTGCGAAGGACAACTCTGAAGCACTTCCAATGTAGACATCGCACAAGGAGTATGGCCCAAATCCTCAACAACTGAATAATTCTGGGCGGCTTGGGCATTTGGATTATTCCCCGAGCACTTAAGTACCCCCTTAGGAATGCAAGGTGCATCCTCTGGTTTATCCGCAGGTTTCTCAATGCACAAAGGGGTTCCTGGTGGATCAGGTTCTTTTCCTGGGTTGGGTTGTGATGATCCATAATCTTTCGCATGAGTCACAACCTTGGCAGCACGGACCATGTTAATGCACCCATGAGCACTAGTCTCTGGTGGATCATTCTCACTAGATTGCTCCTGGGACTTCGAGTTCATATTCTGGTTATGCGGTAAAGGGTTCGTTAGCACAGCTGGGCCTTGTGCTAAGAGTCTCGAAGCTTCATCAATTCGGGAGAACAAGTAAGTGAGGTGATCATCCTTACATAGCTTGCAAGGGAACTTAACCTTACATTTCGCTTGCTTGTCCCCACCAGCATTTTGACCGTTCTTGTCACTATTGGTAGGATTCTCATTCCTATTCCCACCCTTTCGATTATTATTCTTACCCTTTTTTCTATTCCATCCGGTTTACTGGTTACCCTTCTGTTTCGACGATTGCACAGAAAGTACATTCACCATTTGGGTGGGTTGAGACAAAGCCATAGCTTGTCCCGAAGCAGACTAGTTGAGCGACAATTGAATAACTTGTTTTGCAACCGAATCTGCAGGTTTCGCACTTGCACAACCCACAATGCCATCGACATGTGGTCCAGGTTTGACCTTGGGATTGAAACTAGAATGAGGAACATTGAGAATAATATCATACAACAAACTGGACTAAGCATAAATCAAGTCCAGTTCCTGTGGCCTAAATATTGCTTGTTCCTCATTCTGCACTCCGGATGTGGAAACATCCTTCGCGATATATGGCAATAAAGACTTGAGGAACCACTCAAGAAGGAACTCCGACGGTATAAAAGATTTAATTAATCTCTTCCGTCTATGCCACTCCTGAATATGATCAGAAATATGGGTGGCTTTATCTTGCCGAAATGTCGACAAGAGTTCAGTACCAATGTCATAGCGTACTGGTAGCTGGAAGTGATTAAGAAAAGTCATCGCAAGATCGTCGAACAAGGTAAAAGCTCCCTTTGGTAACTCTACATACCATTTCACAGCAGGCCCCGTGAGGGTGTGTTGAAATAGTTGGAAGCGAACTGAGTCCTGATGTAACGAATTCGAAGAGCACCAAAGGTGAAACGTGGTAACGTGTTCACTCAGATCCTCTCCCGGCTTGCCTTCGAACTTAGGTATGTCTGAAGGAAGCTTGGTAGGGACAGCCGGCCAAGCTGGGTCATGAGCCACGGGATCGTTCATAAGTCTCGATAAGTAAGGAAGGTTAAGCGTCGCGAGGAAAGGGAGCTTAGGATGATGAGGTTGATGGACTGCTCCCTGGTTCACATAGGTTTGAGCACCACCATGGACTTGGCCATAGTGTCCTCCTCCCGTCTGACCCATATAAGGTGATGTGGAAGTACCATAGTAAGGTGGAACTTGACTTGTAGGAGCTATGAAGCCATAATTAGGAGAGTAAGCAGGTTGTTGATACCCTCCTCTGTAAGGTGAAGAAACCTATCCATACTGCATCCCGTAATAAGGTCCATAGGTCATCGACTGCGATGTCCCATGGGACACTCCGTAGGTAGGAAGATAAGCTTTGGAAGGGGGAACATACATACCAGAAGTAGGTATATATGCCCCGAATGTAACAAGCTGACCACTATAAGCGTGAATATAGCCTCCCGAAGCAGCGGGTGGGATATGAACTTGAGACACAATCGGCCTAGTAATCGTAGTATGGACCTGACTCGTAGCCATATATCGTCTCAAAGGACCACGTGAATAAGGTGGAGGATGTACATTTGAAGAACTCAAAACCGAGGATGAAGGAATCTGAGTAATAAGATATGTACTACCGCCTATCGTCACCCGTCTCGGACCTGGTATCCTAATCGGATCACTAACCCTAGACCTAGGAGGGGGATGAGATGTAGCTTCCACCACTGGGACGGAAGGTGCAATGTGACTAGTACTCCCAAACCTCTCCACAAGGTAAGGAATGGGATTTCCCCTAGGCATAGTGCTAGGCTCAAAGTCAGATTCGACATGAAATGTCAAATCGTGCATAGGAAAGCTAGTCGTAGCATAACTACCGTAGCTAGTGTTGCCAAGTTCAAAGTGAGTCTCGGCATCTTCCGGCATTCCATACCGGTAATGTGTCAATGGGGAATCATCCCTAGGGTGAGTACGTCTATCATGCAAAGATCCTATCTGGGAAATCACAAGACCGAACTCAGCTAGGTCAGGTGAAGGATCGTATGTAGGAGTAAATTCCCCATCGTCAACACGAATGGGAGGAGGTGGCTCAGGAATAGTCTCTAAATGATCCTCCATGGTATGTGAATCAGTGTGTGACATAGTCTGCCTGGAATGTCTAGGTCTCTCTCCCAAAGGAGGAGGAGAAGTGGAAGGCAGAAGTCCTACTAACCGACGAGAACGGTGCGGAACCGCACTCAAATCCACAATGACTCAAAACAAAAATACCAAAGACTCTCTATTTACGTAAACCCTAGGCCAACTAGCATGCACAGAGCAATCACTAATAAAATATAAAGCCAAATGCAAGCAAACAAGGGCTGGATAAGTGAGCTCCCGAATGAAGCAGGTATGTCTCACCTAGGAGAGGCCTGAGACTCCCATACACAACAAGCAGAGATACGTAACCAATTATTGTGGCCCTCAGCTTCAACGCGTAAAGCAACTGTGTTGTCCAACCCCAACCTGGCCGGGACACCTGCAGAATAACCTCTACAAGTACCCCCTCGATATCCTAGGTAAGGTCACTAAGGTCACCTCAATATAATCAAAGCTCAAGCGGACAGTCGCAGGCAGGATTGACCGTATGGGCAAGCTAGCGAAGCCCAAAACTCTCGAAAGAACCCCCAGATACGAATACAATCCTGGAAATATCTCTGGTGTTACTCAGTTATGACTAGGGGTCATCCCAATCAATAGCCGCTCACACTACCTCATTCTTAACTCCCGTTTGAGAGGAGGATCCTGAGAACGATGGTTATACCAAGGATTTCACACACTCCCTGGATAGACACCTAGATGTTGTTGTTTAGTGATCTTGGAGAATTGACTTACAATGAACTATTCCAAGATCCTAAAACCTAAGCTTGTTGGTGCACCCTAGAAAAGAAAAGAGTGTAATTCATTTTAATTAGCATTGATTTTAGTTGGTTTTATTACTCAAAAATAGGATATGGTCATGCAACTAGTGATGTTATGACGCAACATGAAGTAAAATGCACACCGTAACAATCAATGCAAATGCATTGTGTCCATGTAAATAGGGTATGCTACTACGTGAAAATGCACAATTCTTCTTCAAATGATGAATGCAAATTTTTCCTATATGAATTCCTAACTAGTACTCCAAAGCAAATCTAGATCTAGTGCAAGTACAATGCAAAGTGCAAAATGCAATGCATTATGATAAGCAAATGTTTTTGGATTTTTTGAAAATATAAGAGATGCAAAAAGCAAAAGAATGATTCTACCACCTCCAGACTCTGCAATCACACATAGACAGCATCCAAGAAAAGCACTAAGGTAAAATAAATCTAATGCACTAATCTCAAACAAAAAATCGAAAATGCCATGACAAGAACTTTCCTAAAAAAAAAATTAGGCTAAAAAAATTGTTTCTGGTCAGAAACAGAGGTCAAAACAGACTCAGGCAGTGCCAAAGGAGACTCAGAAACTAACAGCATTCACCTAGCAACCAATTAACTTCCACAAAAAGGGAAAAATCTAGGGTATACGCGACTGTTCGCAGTAAACCCGCATGTATACGCGAAAATCACAGAGGAAACCACGTGTATACGCGACTGTAAATCAAAAACCCGCGTATAGAAAGAAAAGGTGCATAAAACAAGGAAAACAGACAAGCTGAGACAAACTTCACTCCAATCAAACTCTACCAGGCATACATGCCCCCAGACCTGACACAGAAACAAGAGAGAAAGAGCAATTCAAATACATTGAATGCCAAGAAAATCACCCCCAAAGGACAACTACTAGGAAGTCCCCAGTGGAGTCACCAATTCTATTACAGAGGGAAATTCTTATGGCTTGGGGTACCACAATAGACATCTTTGACTCCAGAAATCAATCTTTCCCAATATGCAATAGAAATAAAATGTCTAACACTAAAGGATCAGACCTCGTACCTTATTCCAAACGGTTGAAGTAGATCCCCGTTGAGATTTCCAATATTCAGCTTGAATTGATATAATACTTCCTCAACAACAAGTAAACAATACAAGCATACTATATATCATGGTGTTAGATCTATTCTAGCATATATAATCAATAATGTAAAAGAATTTGACAGATTCCAATGGATACAATATTCAATCAAATACACATCATTGGACAGGAAAAGATAGTTCTTATTAATATAAATCAGAGATTACAAGATAGATACAATCTCTGACGGCACGTCTGTGAACTGGAGAAACTGAATCCCCCACTTGGGCCTCCACCACCTCAATCCTCCATCTCACGATAGCAAGCTCACTAGCAAAAGGCAAGCTTGGGAAGAACACAAAAGTTCTCCAAAGGGACAAAGGGATGCAGACTCAAGTATAAATTTCGGCAACAATGAACTATAGTTTCGTTGCTTTCAATCTCTCTATATGCCTTCAATGTACCAAGGGGTCCCTTATATAGCTTGATAAGGGATAATGAAGGGTCGAATCTGAGCGATCTCAAGGCATATGGAAGGCCAGGAGTCGAATGAGTCGAATCCATGTCAAGGAAAACTCTAAAAGGATTTGGATTATGCACACATCCCAATGTACATGGTTGTAGGGGTCAAACCCGCGTATGTACGCGGTTATCGGGTAAAAATACGTGTATATCATTTTTCATATAGTTTTAGGGATGATCAAGGAAACATCAAACGATAAAAGATGGTCCATGGGGTCTAAAGAGTCTGCAGCGGGACAGGGGAAGGCCATACAAAGTGTGATTCACCTGGAGTGGTGAAATCTGCTATAACAATTAATCGCAGGACAACAGTACAATATGGGGCCAGATGAAATTCTACGTCCATACATTCTTCCACATGAGCAAGAAAGAGTATTGGCAAAGGAACATGGAGGGATTACAGGAGGACATTATGGAGGACGTGCAACCGCCAAGAAAATACTTAGAGCTAGATTATTGTGGCCAACTATTAATCTTGAACACTGATCTAGGAACAAATAATCAATCTCATCAAGAAATAATCAGAAAATAACTTAGAAATGGTGTTAATCAGAACCGAAATTGGTTTCCTCTCTGTATATTTAATAAACAATGAATGGTTACAAGAACAATGTCAAGAAATAGCTTGAATGAGTGAGGAATTCGAATACCTAAGGAGGTAATTCGAAATCAATGAGTGAGTCTAGCTTAACTTACTCTAAACCATTGCTTCACACACAGTTAACCACTTGACCAAAACCCTAATTGACTCACCTAACCCTAACTAAAGTCAGAGTGCAATAAATGACTGAATCTCAACTGAAAGATATCAAACACATGTCATAGAAATCCAACCATCAGGTGCTAGTGTTCAATGACTTCAATGAACCCCGATGAGGTTAACTGAAGCTGAACTGATCATTAGAAGTTGGTGGAGGTGCCCCTGTTGACTCCAGATCATTCAATAATAATAAATAATCATTAAATAATATATCTAATGAGAGGAGGCACCTTAACTGACTGGTTGAACTGATTGTAACCACCAGTTAGCAATTAGGTGCATTAATATCACTCAGATCACCCCCAGAGTGCTCTAGTTAGCCTCCTTGACTGTAGGAGAAGGTTAAGTTAGCCTCCTTGACTATAGGTAGGCGTGGGTGTGACTGGATGATGTCAATTAATTCTCCACTGATGTCAATTAATGTCAATTATACTTAGGATAGTGGTTTAACTAGTCCAATTTGACCAAAAAGAGTGTGTATGGTGGTAAATGTCTCCAACATCCCCCCTTAAGCTATACTTAGGAAGAGTTAGAAAAAATAGATGCATAAAAATGCTAGGGCCCCGGCAAATAAGGCCATAGGTTACCCTATACAATACTGAAACTGAAACAATGCTCAAAAACAAACTAAGTGAGGAAAAGAGGGAAAACCCAGTGGGAAAACCCCCCCCTCAAGATGAAAATTGAAAGTAGTCTGAATCACCCTGATGAACTCACCCCCAACAGTGAATGGAGGTAAGTGAACTTCTTTTCTGAAAATCTCTTGGTGAAGATGTTTGCAATTTGCTCATCAGTCGAGCAGTATTGCATAATAATGGTCCTGTCATGCACTAGCTCCCTAATGTAGTGCATGTAAATCTCTACATGCTTGGTCCTCTGCCTAGTAACTGGATCCGTGGATATCTTAATAGCACTTTGGTTGTCGCAAAATAGGATAGTGGATAAATTACTACCAAGATCAAAATCTGAAAGAATTCCTTGCAACCAAACTGCTTGGATGCAAGCATTCACTACTCCTCGATACTCGACCTCTGTTAAACATAGTGCTATGGCAGCCTGCTTTTTGCTTCACCATAAAATGGGGCCACCACCAAACATGAATGCATATCTAGAAGTTGACATTCGATCAATAGAATCACCCACCCAATTGAAATCTATGTATCCAACCAGCTCTAGCTCGGAGTCTGCAACATAGTGAATGCCATAGTTCCTGGTTCCCTGAATATACTGGAGGATCCTCTTGGATTCCTTCCAATGAAGATCATGATGCTGCTGCATGTATCTTGATATAGCATTTATGACATAACAAATATCAGGCCTATAATGTGTCAAGTACAACAAGCTACCAATCAGCTGTTGATAGATAGTTCAGTCCATGGGAGGTGTGTGTTTTCATTCTTCAAGGCTGATCCCTGAAAGGAAAGGGAATGGTGCAGGCCTACATTCATCCATGTTAAACTTGAATAATAGGTATGAAGTGTATTTGGACTAAGTGACCATAATCCCATCATAATTTTGCTCGATTTCGAGCCCCAAAAATTGTTTTAGAAGCCCCAAATCAGTCATTTCAAAGGCATTATGGAGAGCAGTTTTGATGGATGAAATGGAGGCAACTGTGCTACCTATGATCAATAAGTAATCAACATATAAAACAATGATAATTATATGACCATCATGCTACTATAAATACACATTTGGATCTGATCTACATCTCTAAAAGTTTTGCAAGAGAAGAAAGGCATCCATCTTGGAATATCACTCTCTTGGGGCCTGTTTTAACCCGTATAGTGACTTCTTTAGCTTGCAAACCAAAGATGGATTAATGATGTAGCCCTTTGGATGCTTCATTTCTATCTCCTCATGAAGACATCCATGTATAAATGCTGAATTAACATCCATGTGATGCACCTCCCAGTGCTTGGATGCTGAAATTGCCAAAACAAGGCGGATGGAGTCCATTTTTGCAACCGGTGCAAAGGTCTCATGGTAGTCCACTCCTTGGACCTGAGAGAAACAATTTGCTACCAACATTGCCTTATATCTATAGGTTCTTCCATTAGCAGCAAGCTTTGTCCGAAACACCCACTTGCATTGAACCATTTTCCTTCCCGGAGGAAGAGAAACTAGCTCCCAAGTAGTGTTTTTCAGAAGAGAATTCATCTCTTCATCCATGGAAACTTTCCATATCGGATCATTCTGAGCATGGTAGTAGGATTTTGGATCTAAACTAATCATCAAATAGCAAGTTTTAGACAGAAAATTATCAGAACAAGAGAGCGCAATACCTGCTCTTTGGAAATCAGACCGGGTTCTCCTTGGATCATCCGGATTTCCAAATGTTTTCTCCTGTGGAGGAGAGTTTCTGTTGGGCCCATGTAGGAAGATGATTTCTCACTTCAGGTTCTGACTTAGCATCTGATGATTGCTGCACACTGATATCAGAAATCAGAAGATCCAAATCAGGTTCATCACCCCCAATTTCATCATCCAAATATTCAATAGAATAGGAAGGAAATTCAACAATTTTCTCCTTCACTAGTTCCATCTCCTGAAGAGGCTCATCAAACTTGACACTTCTCTCGATGATGATCTATTTGGTCTTGATATATAGTAGCTTGAATCCTTTAGATTCATCAGGATACCTAATAAACAGACATTTTATGCTTTGTGGTTTCAAAGCCCTTCTTTTATCAAGCGGAATCCAAGCCCATGCAGTGGACCCAAACACCCGTAGGTTCGACACATCCGGCTTGTGTCTGAAGTATGCTTTGAAAGGAGTGTTTCCTTTCATAAATGAGTGTGGCACCTTGTTTTGAATGTATGCTGCAGCATGCATGGATTCAGCCCACAAATTTTCAGCAAGCTTCTTTGACTCCAACATACAGGTGGTCATCTCCTTGAGAGACCAATTCTTCCTTTCCACTACTATGTTCCGCTAGGGAGTGTAGGGAATTGAATGCTGGACCTAAATACCACTTTGGAAGAATATGTACAGCAAATCATTACTAACATACTCCCTTCCATTATCAGATCTCAAGATCTTGATCTTAAGCCCAGAGGCATTTTCGATCAAGGCCTTCAATTCAGAAAATTTTTCACATACTTCTGATTTCTTTTTGAGAAAGAAAACCCATGTATACCTTGAAAAATCATCCATAAAAGTAAGGAGCTACCTTGATCCATTCATGGATGTGACAGGCATCAAACCACTGATATCAGAATGTATCCGCCCCAATATGCTTGTAGCTCGGTTTGCCTTCCCCCGATCGAACTTGTGCTCAGGGTGTTTTCCAATCACATAGCCCTTGCAAATTCTCGTGGTTTCCTTGATGACCGGGAGGCCTTTAACCATGTATTTTTTCTGTAATTTCTGTAAATATTTGAAATTAAGATGGCCAAATCTCTCATGCCACAGCCTACTAACCTCATTTCCATGAGTTAGCAAAGCGGTGGGCTTTGCATCCGCAACAAAGTGAGAGAACTCATAGGATTTTGCATGATGGTTTACAAGGCCTTTAACAATGAGTTTCCCGGATGAAATTTATGTTATCTCAACATCATTTGGGCTGAAAGAGACTCTCTTAGGAATTCCTATATGTGTCATTTGATAGACACTAAGGATATTTGCTGCTAGAGACGGTACATACAAAACATTAGAGAAAAAACCATTTTCAAGATCTACAGTACCTTGTCCTTTGAAAATGATGGTGGAGTCATCTCCCATGTGGATGGGGATGGATTTTCCGATCTCCAAGGATGAAAAGGAGTCTTTTTCAGCCATCATGTGATTCGAAGCTCCAGAGTCAATCAGCAGTGCTTTGGACTTCGAAGTGCTTGCCATGAGGGCATGACCTTTCTCATGCTGTGGTTCCTGATCTTGGTGATCTCTCCTTCGAAATCTCTCTAGAAGATTGATGTGATTCCTTTCAAGGAGAGAGGTTGCTTCATCAATATTTTTCTTCATGCAAGCATGTTCAGGGTGAAAACCGTTCCCGCAGTAAGAACACTTGAATTTTTCTTTCCCATTGTGCCCCTTTCCTTTGTTCTTCCTTGAGTCAAAAGATTCATCATGCTGCTGGTTTTCAACTCTAGGATTGGGAGCATCAAATTTAGTTTTCTGATTTTTCTGCTGCTTTCCTTTACCCTTCATATCTTTGGGCCCTGAGACATGGAGGGCTTGATCACAGGAAGATTGGATGATCCCCATCTGGACAAGCTTGTCATGTTCATTTGTCAAGGACTCAATGAAGGCATTGAGTGTAGGCATCTTCCATCCAAGAGTTGTGAGCTTCCCCGCATAGAATGTAGAAACAAAAACCGAATAATCAGCCCCAATTTTGGAGAGTATGGCAAGGATGAGCTGATCATCTTCCTTCTCCACATTGCATTGCTTCAAGAGTAAAACAGTATGCTTGAAATTTGTAAAGAAATCATTCAGATTCTCGAAATTGGAAGGTTGGAGAGACATGAGTTCATTTTCGAGTTGGTAAACTCTCAATTCATCATGCTTTCCATATAGAGATTCCAATTTGTCCCATATTTCTTTCGTTGTCTTCAAATCAGTAAGATGGAAGAGAAGGTCTCGGGAAATAGAGAGGCACAAGAAACCGAAGGCTTCATCCTTCTTGTTCAAAAATATTGATTTTTCTATGGCGGATCCAGGCTCAACTTCAGTGTCCATGGAGACTCTAGAAAGTCCTTTGGAGTGCAACTAAATCTCCATATTACTTTTCCATGAGTGGAAATTGTATGGAGTTAAGAGATCTGCTAAGGAGGCCATCTGGATGTGCTGGAGCAAATGCTTAACCTGTAGAAACCTGAAAATCAAAACAGAAAGGGAAAAATAAGGTCTGATAGCCTACACATTCTAGGTTTTCATCACACCCAGCATAGTCAATCAAGGAAGCTTTATCAACAAGTTCTTTACTTGGGATATTGAGTGGTAAGCCTTGGCTTCTGGTGCAGTGCTGGAATTTTGAGCTATTGCTCACTTTTCATGGGGAAATCTGTCAAAAAGCTTGTTTTTGAGAGATAGATATTCATCCCCCCATATGCTTTGATACCATATTAATCTTGCACATCGATCTAGGAACAAATAATCAATCTCATCAAGAAATAATCAACAAATAACTCAAAAATGGTGTTAATCAGAACTGGAATTGGTTTCCTCTCTGTATATTTAATAAACAATGAATGGTTACAATAACAATGTCAAGCAATAGCTTGAATGAGTGAGGAATTTGAATACCTAAGAAGGTAATTCTAAATCAATGAGTGATTCTAGCTTAAATGACTCTAAACCATTGGTTCACACATAGTTAACCACTTGACTAAAACCTAACTGACTCACCAAACCCTAACTAAAGTTGGAGTGTAATAAATGACTGAATCTCAACTGAAAGAGAACAAACACATGTCATAGCAAGCCAACCATCAAGTGCTAGTGCTCAATGACTTCAATGAACCCCGATGACGTTAACTGAAGATGAACTAATCATGAGAAGTTGGTGGAGGTGCCCCTGTTGACTCCAGATCATTAAATAATAATAAATAATCATTAAATAATATATTTAATGAGCGTAGGCACCTTAAATGACTGGTTGAAGTGATTGTAACTACCAGTTAGCAATTAGGTGCATTAATATCACTCGGATCACCCTCGAAGTGCTCTAGTTAGCCTCCTTTACTATAGGAGAAGGCTAAGTTATCCTCCTTGACTATAGGTAGGTGTGGGTGTGACTGGATGATGTAAATTAATGCTCCACTGATGTCAATTAATGTCAATTATACTTAGGATAGTGGTTTAACTAGGCCAATTTGACCAAAAAGAGTGTGTATGGTGGTAAATGTCTCCAACACCAACAGTACACACTGATGCCATAGATTATTCTAAAAGATGCGATGTATGTCAAAGAATAGGAAAAACATCACGAAGAGATGAGATGTAATTAGTACCATAGGTAACACTAAAACCTTTTGACAAGTGGAAGTTGATTTCATGGGACCCATCAATCCATCAGGGAAAAGAATAGGTGCAAGATACATCATCACAAGGACTGATTATCTAACAAGATGGAATGAGCCAACACAAGTAAAGGATTGCATAACTGCGATGACAACAAGGTTCCTTTTCAACAATGTGGTTACCCAATTTGGATGCCCTAAGATATTGATGAGTGATCAAGGAGCTCACTTCGTCAATCAGACAATCAAAGTGAGGACTAAAGAGTTCTAGATACAAAACAATAAGAGTACCTCGGATCACCCATAATCGAATGGTGCGGTAGAGGTGTTCAATAAGATATTGGAAAATGCACTTACAAAGGTATGCGACACGAATTACGGCAACTGGGATCTGAAAATTCTCACGATATTATGGGCCTGCAGGACAACATGCAAAAGATTGATCACAAGGAAGACACCATTCAAGTTGGTGTATGGACAAGAAGTGGTAATTCCAATGGAATATATCATCCCCAGTCTATGTATAGAAGCCATAATATGAATAAGCAATGAAACAGAAATTGACAAAAGATTGACGCAGTAAGTATGCCTTGAGGAGGACTGCTTCATCACAGGATTTCATCAGCAAGTGGAAAATAATTGACAAAGGCATGGCATGATCGCCATTTCAAGACGAAGCACTTCCAACGCAGAGATATGGTTCTCCTCTACAACAATGAGTTTGTGCAACACTCAGGGAATCCATCGAATGAGTCAGAGCAGAATATGACGACTTCAAGGAAAAATTGAATGCACAAGTTGCTTCCAGCTAAAGTGGCTCAAGGATGAGCCATAAGTTTGTGTTGGGGGCCTATTGGCAATGGGTTGGAGCACACAAAGTGAGCTTCACAACCGATAGGAAGGATGTAGACAAAGATAAAAGTGAACCGCAATGGAGGAAGAAACAAAAAAAATAGGATACTTTGGTTGAGTTAGTTAGAGATTGGTCAAGTGGACCATTTTGTAATGACCCGATGAGCCTATAAGTAGGGTTAGGATTGAAAATATTTAGACATCTTTGGGAGGTATCTTTTGAGATCTTTTGCTTAGAATCAATCACCTGATAAATGTTTTTTTCTTTTGCGGTTCATTGTTGGTATTCATGTTATGAAGACTCTATATTAAGAAGTAAATTGGATCAGCTTTTGATTTATGGGTTGTAATGTCTTATGTCTGCGGAATGCATTATGAGATATTCAGAATGTGATTTATGTGTCGATAAATTCTTTGTTGTATTATTGGGTTAAAACTACAATGAATTGGATAAATTGGTGTTTCCTGTATATTTCTCTTTAACTGTGAATAATGCGAAGTATCGTAATAATTTTTGATTTAATGTATGTTGATGTGTTTCTCGATCTAAATTTGAGTTAATATGATTGCAAATAATGATGATAACTAGATTTCATCAATAATGCGGCTATGAACCTAGATTTTTGGGTAATGTGGTGATTGGGTACAAGATAGTGTGAAGTCCTCTTCCCACTGCAAAAACTTGGTTCATGCACCCCTCCCCAACACATCTTGAGTGAGACTACACCTGCTCTACAGGTGTTGTTGGAAAGGGTAAATCCTTTCCAGGTCAATGTTTAGGGAGTTTGTGTTGGTAGTCTTCGACAACAGTTTGAAGTGAACCCATGTCGATAGACAGGTGTCAACAACATTTTCACTATAAAAGGAGTTTATGGTGTTAATTTATCTAATTTGTCTAGTTTTATATTTATGTATTTGTAAATGTTTCAAAACTATTTGAGAGGACATGTTATTTTTTATAAGAATTTATTATTTTTTAAGGACACATGTCAACTCCACAATGAGCACGTAAGAAATTACACGTCCCCTACTGCGTCTTTTCGGGGAAATAATTATATCTAGCATAGATCCATTTTAAAAAGGATCTACCACGCACCGAAAGAGATCAAATCTCTCTAATTGAAAACTCCTTTTTTATAGTGGAAATGTTGAGGATATGTGAACATAATGTTTATGGTTTTAATTTATACTTTTATATATGTGGTTATAAAAAATATTTTAAATCTAAATTGAGCCACTATATTATTTTTTATAACATTTTTTTATTTTTATTTTATAAAGGACATGTGTCATCTCTGGATGAGCATGGAAGGACTTACACATCTCCCCTATTGGGGTGTAGAATGTGCCTCTTCGACAAAAAACTAAATTCTCTAACTTTTTAAAATATGTTTAGTAAATACTATATATATGATATTTAATTGCTAAAGTTTAAAGAGGTATGCATACCTTAATCCCTCACTATTTAAACATATGACTTCCTAGGAGGCAATACATGTTCTTAATAGCTATGCTCACTTAATGATTTATTTTATAGGTTAGCTAAATACATGATTAAATATCCACTATGAAGATTGTTATGGTGTTTGATCATTATATTTTGGTTTAACTATAAAACTAAATTTTATAACTTTATTAAAAGTATTTTTAATTTAGATGATATTTTATTGTGATTGTTTAAATGATGATGGTACTTGTGAGATGTAATTTGGATTGAAATAAAATTTTATTTACGTACTAAGAAAATTTAGAAAAAAAATTTCTAAATCACCATACTTTTGAAATGTTCGAAGGTTTTAATTTTATTATTTAAATAATAGTTATAAATCTTAATTTTAGTAATATTATTTTGTAGTATTTTAATTAATACATGAAATTTTTAATTTTATATAGTAAAATAATTTAATTGAATTAATTATAATTTTAAAATTTAATTTATTATAAATAAAATAAAACAATTTTATACAATTAAAAATAAATGTATTTTAATATTAAATTTATTATAAACAAGTGGAATAAGCAACAAAGTTGCTTC
>LPNX010313049.1:256045-309655 GCA_001517045.1 Pseudotsuga menziesii | reverse complement strand
GCAAGCTACAACGTGCCGGACAATCCAAGGAGATGGTCGAACCTCTGGAACTGCAGAACTCTTCCTAAAATCGACTTATTTGCTTGGACACTACTGCATCAGCAAATTCTTACTGGTGAAAATCTGCAGAAGAGAGGATTTCTCGGTCCATTTAGATGTCCTCTTTGCTCTGAAGACGAAGAAAATATCAGACACCTGTTCTTAACGTGTCCTTTCACAATTTCGGTCTGGGAGGAAGTGATGAAGCCGCTGGGAGGGGGAGTTCGCTTGCTAGACTCCATTCAGGACTGGTTCATAAGTTGGGACAAGCTGTATAATGGTGACCTGCAAAAGAAAAATGAAATTAAAGACTGCTGGCTGAAGCTACCCAAGCTAATTTGCTGGGGCATATGGAACGAGAGAAACCGGCGAATCTTTCAACAGAACGCCCAGCCAGCTTGGAAGATAGCAAAAAAGGTAAATGTCCAGCTTGGAGAGGTAATCAGTATTTCTAAACCCTCAATTAATAAAGAAATCCTGACTGAGAAGGAGAGAAATTGGATGAAAAGTATTAAAATCATGGAGAAAAATGAAGAAGAACCAGTAAAGCTGGAAGAATGGGACATTAGAATGGATTCCGAACAGTTTGAGAGGTGGCTCAAAGAGAAGAAGTATTTTAAATTATTCTTTGATGGGGCTTCCAAAGGGAACTCGGGTAAAGCAGGTGGCGGAGGAGTCATAATTGATCCGGACGGGAAGATCGAGATTGACTTCAGCTGGAACATCGGTATTGACTCGAACAATATGGCTGAGGTGTACGGGCTATGGCAAGGACTCAAGCAGCTGCAGGGAAAAGGTGTGGAGGAGGTCTTGGTCTTTGGGGACTCCAGAGTTATTATTCAGGCGCTGAACGGGGGTAGAAGGGACAAGACTGGAAGAATAGCGAGGATGATTAACAGAATTAGATCCAAAGCAAAATTTTTCAAGAAAATAAAATTTTATCACATCCTAAGGGGCCTAAATGTATTGGCGGACCAGGCAGCCAATACCTCTATAGCAGCTGGTCTTCATGATCTCATTGTTAATTCGGTTTCTAGTATAGATATTCCTCCTTAGATTTTACTATCCGTAGGAGGAAGAAGTAGTCGGGAAGATTGATGTAATAGGTTTCTGAACCAACAGTCTATTGGCTGATTTCTTAATATATTATAACCGTTTTTGTAAAAAAAAAGAAAAGAAAAGATTCTAACTTTATTTCTATAGCTCATAATAAAAAATAACTAAAAAAATTATTAATTAAAAAAATTTACTTTATAAAAATTAAAAACAAAAAACTTAATAAAAACTTAATAATAAAATAGTAACTTTATCTTTATTATTAATTTTGTTTTCACTTTTAAAAATAAAAAATGATTATCATCACTTTCCAAGTTCCCATAAGATCTCTTGATTTTTATGGATTGACTTTTTCCCTTTTATACCTTTATTTTAATTCCTTTATAAAATAATTAATTATATGATATAAAAAATCTCTTACCCTTTTATAATCTAAGAATTTACTTTTTAATTTCTTAATATCTATTATTCAATTTAAAATGGTTTGTTTATAAAAAATTTAACACTTAATAATATATTTACTTAGCCATTTTATTTAATAATAATAATCTATTTTATTTTTTAAAAGTAAATAAAAATATATTTTTAAAAGTCAATAAAAATATTTTTTGTAATTTTTTAAAATCAACAATCTACGGAAGAGGATGAGACAAGTGTACTATCAAGATTGATTGCATCGAAGAGGTGTAACTCCTTTCGTGTTCATCCTAGAATTGACAGTATCCTTTATAAAAAAATTAAAAAATATTATTAAAAATAATATGTGGGCCTAAATTAAATTTAAATGATTTAGAATTGCATATATAAAGAACAACATAAATTAGATAAACTAAAACCTTAAATATTGGATTACACATTTCTTCAACATTTCTACTCTAAAAAAGGGTTTGCACCTTGAGAAATTTGATCCCTTTGGGTGCTTGGTAGATCCCCTTTTAGATGGATCTATGCTTTATGGCAGTGGTTCAAAATTCGAAATAAACAATTATAAAAACTAGCACATCCACATAGTTTGTGGCTTATTAGGTCGATAGGGATGAAATGGTTAAGAGATACTTATGGAATGGAAGATAGTTTGGATTTTTTTTTATTCCTCATATTATTTAAGTTAAACTGGAAGTGTGAGTTATCCATACGTAGTTGCATGTTATCACCGACATTCTTACTGTTATCCATTTATCAACTATGGGTTATTTTTTATAGTTTTTTTTATCTCACATTCTTCTAGTTATTTGCCATGAATTGTTGGTTATCCATTCATCAACGATGAGTTATTAATGAGCTAGCTATTAGTTATTTTTTATATTCCTTTTTTATAATTGTTTATTTTGAATTTTGAATGACTACCATAGAATCAATCTTGGCAGTACACTTGTCTCATCCTCGTGCGTAGATGAAAAAACATAGGTCGTAGTCCACCCCGAATCTCAAATAAAAAAGTCTATGGACGTAAAAATATAAAAAATAACTGGTAGCGGATGAATGGATAACTAGTAGCCACAGTTCATGGCATATGACTAAAAGAATGCGAGATAAAAAAAATGAATATAAAAAATAACTGATAGTTGATAAATGGATAACAAGAAGAATGTCAGTGATAACATGTGGCTACATGGATAACTCAGAGTTGAACCCATTTAACTAGAATAATATGAGCAATAAAAAAAATTCCAAAGTGTCTTCCATTCATTCGATATCTCTCAATCGTTTGAGCCCTATCGGCTTGATCCAACCACAAACGATGTGGTTGTACTAGTCCTATCATTTTTAAAATTCAACAAACATTAAGGCCTCCATAATATTTGATGACGATGATTAAAGGTTCTTGGAAAGCTTTTTGAGCACATGATAGACCAAAGTTGGTCTCAGTGGACGTTAATCATCATCACAATCATCATCATTAATTGAAAATTAGAATGATTTGATAATGCGAAACCCGTTTTTTTTTAAATTAATTGATTATAACTTTCTTTTCAAGTTAGATGTTAATGGCATGTAGACCCTCTCGGAGAAGTTTATTTTTATGCAGCTCCTCATTTGTATCAACGAGATGACCAAACACCAGCACTGGATTATTGGTGGTTACTTCAACATCATAACCTCCCTTGGGGAAAACTTGGTAGAGTGCGATTCTTAAAGACGGACAAGACTGAGTTCCTTTCCTTCATTCAAGACAACAATTTGATAAACATGGAAATCACCAATGGAGTGCACACTTGGACCGATAGGAGATCAGGTTGTCAGCGACTCAGCATGTAGCTTGCAAATTAGATAGATTCCTATTTTATCTGGATAACTTGTAATATGAAAATTAACACTTGCGATACTCTGTGCAAGAAAGGTTGACACGGTCCCAATAGGTACTGTTTGTGCAAAGGGGATGCTGAAATGGTGGAACACCTTTTTGTTGGATGCCCCTTTGTAAAGAAGTTGATACGGGGTCTCAATAGTCTTTTTGATGTTCACCTACTTTGGTCTGTTCCAACCCTTACGGAAAATCTCATAAACTGGGTATCAAAGGGCGGAAACCTCCAATACTTGCCTCTTTTTCTCATCTGGAATATCTGGAAGGCTAGGAACCATAATTTATTTGAAGATCTGATTCCTAACATTGCCAATCTCTCACATAATATCCTTGATGAGGTTAATTCATATAAGGTACCACAGAAATCAAGGCATAAAACTCGTGACATTGTTGAGCCTCCTGATGCAAAATTTCCTATGGTTTTCTTTGATGGAGCTGCGGCAAACTTCATTGGAGGAGCGGGTATATGTATATGGTTAAATGATCACCATTTTTTTGCTATTAAGTTGGGATGTGGGAGCAGTAGAAATACTATAGCAGAACTTTTAGCACTCTGGGCATCTTTACGGGTCGCCAAAGATATTGGGCTGCCTTACCTACATATCTTTGGTGACTCCTTGGTGATTATAAATTGGGAAAAGGGTGAATCCACCCTTGATATGGTGAACCTTGAGGATTGGTGCTACAACACCATATTACTCATGTCCTCATTCACCTGGGTGGATTTCAGTCATGTCTATAGGGAACATAACAAGAGGGAAGACATCTTATCCAAGGAGGGGTTGTGTATGGCTCCTGGTCATCTCTTACTTATTGAATTTTATGATGATGAGTTTATTAGGGAAGTATCACTCCAACTTTTTTAGAATTTGCTCATTCTATTTCAAATATTTATCTCATGGAATTTTTTGAGTTATTTATGGTTATGCTGAGCAGTAGTTACAGGAATTTTGAGAGTCACTTGCCTGCTTGGGACAAGGTTTCTCGGCTCTTGTTATGTTCTTTATGGACATTCTTTGACTGATGATTATACTGCTCACGTATGAGAGGACCTTTTCATGTATTGATACCCAGGTGCTGATAGTATTTTTTCTCATCATGGGTATAGTTATATTTCTGTTTTGAACTACATTGAAATGTGATATTTACTGTTATGTCTGACCCATTGGGGTATGGACAGTAGTGATTGATGATGTACAATGTTACCTTTGATTCAATAGAATATCAAGGAACTATATTTTTCGACTGAAAAAAAAATGGATAGATTCCTAATCAATGAATCCCTTTTACTGACAGATGCAGCTATAGAAGCTATGATTCTTTCCTTAAGCAGATCTGACCATTGGTCGATCTACCTCTTCCTAAATTTGAACTACACAACCCTCTACAAACCTTTTTGTTTTTAAAGGTTATGTCTTACGATAAAATATTTCCAAGAAAATGTCTAAAAATGGTGGGATGACTCGGCCATCAGTAGAGGCTCCTTAATGTACATGTTTCAGTAAAAATTAAAGTGCTTGAATCAAAAGATTAAATACTGGAACAAAAACAACTTTAGTAATATCTTTAGGCCCAAAGAGATCTAGAAACCCAAATGAGGCATACTCAACAAGACATAATTATATTCGAGTGAACCAATGTCCTCGTAGAAAAGGAAACACTCCCAAGGAAACATATAGCATAAAGGAATGCACATGACTAAATAGTATGGATTCAAAAATAAAGGGTTTAGGGTTAAAGGAGGGGGAGCATAACACCAAATTATTCCACATATCAATGCTCCAAAGAAGGCACACAAATCAAATAAACGAGCTCAAGAATGAGCAAGGAGAGATGCTTTCAGAAAGAAAATAAATAGAAGAAGAGTTGGTAAGCTACTTCAAAGATTAATGACAGAATCAATTGTAAACCATGAATAAGCTATAAAAAAAATTACCCAGCACATCCCTCAAACAATTATGAAGGAGAAATATGTGACATTGAAGAGGCCTATAACTCAAGATGAGGTAGACGATGCCATGAGGGAGATGACTATAGGAAAATATCCAACCCCAGATAATTTCACCACCGATTTCTTCCACCACTGTTAGTAAATAGTCAAAGAGGAGGTTTGGTAGCTAGTTGAGGATTTGAGACAAATGCTTGATGTTCCATCATCCCTCAATGCAACCTTTATTTCACTTATTCCAAAGGAGGACAATGCATTAGACCCAAAAAGTTTCAGGCCAATTTCTCTCTACAATGTTATTTACAAAGTCATCTCAAAATTCACCGCTATTCGACTAAAACTGTTGCTACCAACCCTCATATGTCAGGAATAAACCGACTATGTGGAAGGAAGGAAAATTATGGACAACGTCATTTTGTCACATGAGGTTATTCATTCACTTTGTTCTACAAGAACCTTAGGTATGCTCATAAACTTGGACTTCTCAAAATCGTTTGATAACTTAAGCTGGCAATATATGAAATCCATTCTTTTTGCATTTGGATTTGATTCCTAGTGGGTGCACTGGATCATGGATCTAACCTCCTCGACCTTTATTTTCATTCTACTTAATGTCTCTCCCACCAATACTTTCTCCCCCTCTCGATGAATCCAACAAGGATACCTGCTCTCACCTTTCCTTTTTATTCTGATGGCAAAGGGCCTAAGTCGTAGCTGAAAAGTATCCATATTTGACCCAAACCTTTTTGGCCTGAACATTCAT
The DNA here is from genome assembly GCA_001517045.1 of Pseudotsuga menziesii. Lineage (NCBI taxonomy): Eukaryota > Viridiplantae > Streptophyta > Pinopsida > Pinales > Pinaceae > Pseudotsuga > Pseudotsuga menziesii. Next base: position 303,544 of record LPNX010313049.1, on the reverse strand, counting down.
GGGATTAATCCCCCTATCTCTCATAGCCAATTTGTGGATGACACTCTCTTAATAGGAGTCCCCTCGATCAGGGAATACACTACCCTAAAAGTGATTATTAAGGATTTCAATGATGCATTGGGTACCTCTATCAACAACCTAAAGTCTCTCCTTTTTCATTCAACGCCCCACTTACCATCCAATGTCACATTTCTTCCTTTCTAGGCTTTTCCAAGAGCACTCTTCCATCCAATTACTTGGGTATCCCCCTTATAGATAACGCCTTACAAAATAGATAGTGGGAGGATCTTCTTACCTCTGTGAGAAAGAGGATCTCCTCCTAGACCTTCTGCATGCTTAATCTCCCTAGTCACAACATCCTTCTAAAATCTATTTTGCAAGTCATCCCACTTTACTTCTTAGCAGCCCTTGTAGCTCCCAAATCCATCCTTAAACTCATTAGGAATCTATAGAGCAAATTTTTATGGAGCAGTTCCATAGAACAACACAGATGGGCCCTTATATGTTGGGATAAGATGGGGGGGCTTGGGTCTTAGATATCCACGGATCATGATTTAGGTCTTGGGTGCCAAGATTTGGTGGCACTATCTCAAATGACTAGGAGACCTATGGGACAAATTATGGAGAACAAAATATGCACCAAATGTGGAAGAAAAAAACTTAATAAGATGTGAAGATCGCCAACAAGGTTCACTTATTTGGGAGGCAACGTGGCAACATATAAATCTCATTAGGATCCACTATTTATAGGAAATCAAGGATGGCATGTCGACAAGAATCTGGGTGGATTCTTGGCAGTAGCTACCTACCTTTCAATCAAATGAAGCTTTGACCATTATTCTGCATAATCTAAATGATCTCCTAAATTATCCAGTCTCATAATATTGATGGCACTCAGTAGAAGGAGAGGAATGGAGGAAATGGAAAGTTTCCAATGAAGAGTTGCATATCCCTGTAACATCCCCTCCCACCCTGGAGGTGAAACCCGACCTCAACTACTGTAGTACCACGATTTCCATGAACCCGGTTCCCATACACCTGGTTGCTATGCAGAGTAATTTAAAACTTATCTTTACTATCTCTTTAACATAGTCGTGGGTCATGTAACATCTGTTAGCATTCACTCTCAGGCTTAGAAACCACTGTAACAATTGTTCCTCCCTTGATAGATCCATTCTATGATGGAAAAAACCTTTTCCGCACTGAACCTGTCCTTTTCGAGCTCTGCCTTCCGCATTACCATTTCCTCTTTCCTCTATTGAATCCGAGAACTGAGAACATAATGTGCGACAGAGTCACTTAACCACTTTCCTTCTTCCACCTTTTGCCTTTCTTCCTTCCGCTTGGGAATCAAAAACTCAATATTTTACGGAAACATTTAATCGCTCTTCCGTCTTCTGCCTTCCACTGTGGAACTTGGGAATCAGAAACTCCATGAAATGATCATCTTGTCTTTCGACTTTCCTCGGACTTCGGACTTTGGGGTTCGGAAATTCGACTTTTTACCTTAGCCTTTTTTTGTTTTTCCAACTTCCGCCCTCCACAGCGGACTTCAAGAATAAAAATCCAACTTATCCTTAGGAATTTCAGCCCTTTTTCCGCTTCTGCCTTCCGCAGGTGGATTCCAGGTGGTGGAAAACCAACACCTGGTCTCATTTATCTTTTTGTTTCCTGATTTTTCGCCTCTCACCTTCCACCTTTCGTAGGCGGACTCCGGGGTGAAAAAATATACACTTTACCTTAGTATTTCCAACACTTTTCTGCTTCCACCTTCCACAGGAGGATTCCTAGGTGCAGAAAACCAACATTTCTCCTGATTTAATTTCTCTTTTCACCTCCCGCCTTCTGCAGGTGGATTCCAAGGTCGAAAACACTAAGTTATATGTATTCTGACTCTGTAACAGGCTTCTAGCCTCCATGAACATAGGAAAAATGCAGTGGAAACCAAAAACATATGCAAAAGTAAAATGCAGGAAAATATAACAACAACAACTCTACTTAAATCATGTAACAATCATTCAACACATTCATACATTCATAAGCAAATACATTGCATAATTAAGAATAACCAGAGAATACTCATTTGAAAGATGAAGTTGTCCCGCAACTAGCTATTTCACTGCAATGTTCCACCCAACCATAAGCCAGTTTGTTCATTAATCTCTCAACAACACTGCCACCCCCAAGCTGGGCATGATTTCCACAAGGAACTAGGGAACACTAGGCTCACAAATGGCCATAACACATCAAAACATAGCCAAGCCAACTTTCAGCTGGGTTTATCAGGTGTGTAAAGAAATGACTCACACCTAGTCAAATGCACACCATGACTCAGCCAAACCAACTAACAGTTGGGTTTATCAAGTTGCTAAGGTAGTGGGAAGGTAGAATTGCTAAGCTAGTGAGCTGAACCATAGAGCTATGGACACCTACACCAGATCTATCCATCTTGGCATTCCACAATACCTACACACACAACACAAGGAAGTATTCCCTTCACTTCTACACAGTCCCTCATACCATACCTTCCCTTCTAGTGCTTTCAGGGTGTGAATGGAATAGTTTCTAGACCCTCTTAATCTATCTGTGAGATTCCTCTCTTGACTAGGTTTATCTTCCAATTCTAGGCCTCTTTCACTCCTAAGTATTTTAGACCAAAACAGGGATGCACTCCACAACAAAATACAATGTTGGACAAAGTAAAATAGGGTTCGAATCTATACATAGAATGACTCTACAAAACCACGTAGCAAAACTCTGCTAGCTCTCGTGGCGCGAGGAGGAAGAACTCTGCGTGAATGAAGGTAACCCTGCTGAATGACTCCCCCCTCCACTCAGGATAATTGATCCTCTAAAAATTGTGAATCCCCCACTCCACCAGTGCTGAGGACCAAAAAAAATTCTCTTCCCTCTGAGAAAGGATGGACTAGCACGCATCCATGTGCTTACTTGCCACAAAAGCAAGAATGCAGCCTCCCAGACTGCAGGCATGCTCAGACACGAAATCTGACTGCCACACCTCGTACTTCCCAAGGCATTAACTACCTCAACCAACTTCTAGAAGAATTGAATTATTGAGTTCAGGGGACAAAAAGGGTAGTTGACGGTTCATGGGTTTCCCCATTGACATATGGTCTCACCCTATTGGCTCAGGAGTTTGACTAACTCCCCCCCTATTCCTTGTGAAATCATGCCCCCATATCTTTCATGTTGCAGTGCATAGCTAGCTGTGGTATTTTTATTAATTGCATATTTACATGATATATCAAAATGTGTTGTGCTCGAACAACATGAGAAACCATATGCATCGATCCTAATTGCGTATACACAAATTACCAAATCAATGTTAGGGACTTGGCCTTGATGGTGCAGGGTCGGATCAACCACATCCAACCCAACCAACATCTCCAGGATCTCTTATGGCTCCTACACTTAGCAGGACTGCCAAATTTAGCCCTCGGCCAAATTCTGCTCTAAAATTGCCTTCCCGCAATCTTACTCCGAAACCGCCTTTCCGAATCTCTATTTCAGCAAAAAACCTTCCCACAATTCTCCTTTTGCAAAAGTGTTTTCGCAAGTGGGTTGCGGGATGCGGGATGTCAACTTTCCAAAGTTGCTGCCCCACAATTTCTCTTCCTCAACTCCCCCCCCCCACAATATTTGTTCCTGCAATTTTCTTAGCCATCAGATCCTTGCAACCTTCTTCACGATCATCGATCTTTTCATTGAGGTGGATCACGCAAACCTTTGCGAAACTGTTATCGTTCTTGCAAATTCCATTTCGGATCCCTCCTGAGCCATCATATCTTTGTCTGCGGACTCGATCTACACCATCTGTTTCCTACAAAACTTGTTAATGCTAGAAAACCTGCAGGTTGGGCCAATTAAACATGGAATCGATCAATCCATCCCGCAATCTTCAATATTACTTTTCCTAACACTCTTATGCATGCATATAAACTCTACTTCGACTATTCAAGCTATAAATTCATGCGTGAATTAAATAGACTTCACATAAATATACAGATATTTAGAAAATCACCGAAGTCAGTTCTTCAAGAATACAATTCAACAAAGTACATGCATAAAATCTAACAACCCAACAAACACATAGCTAATTTTTCTTTTAAGAAATGAAATAAGCACATAGCTTGGATCCCTCTTCTTCAACCTCTTCAAAATAGGTATAAATGGAACCAGACCTCAGCCTGTCCTCCTCTCTACAAATTTTTGGGCTTCTCTCCTGAAGAGGAGAACCCCCTCTACGTCTCTAAACTGACTATTTATGCTAAACTGCTACTCCTATCTCGAGTGGTCTTGCCACTGAAACAAACACTACAAAGCATGATGGAAACGTCCTTGTCTGAAATAAACAACTGACAGCTTGATCTCCACACAGGGAGTCATGATCTGCAATTATTCTTACTTGCGCTAACAGACTATGACTCAGCAAAATGGTTACAAAGATGCCATAGCATGTGACCAACTCGTCACATTGCTGGCACACAACGATTCTCTTGCATCAGACTTGCAAGGTTGAAAATTATGAACCCTTATTCATTAGATCAACTATAGTGAAACCCTTGGCTTCCAACTCTGCAGCGTACATCCAAGTAGAATCCTTTGTTGGTCGCTTCTTCCACTTGACCAAATACTCCAGATAGTCCTTCTTCCTTTTCCTCTTTACCACTTTTGTGTCCAGAATGGCCTCAAATTCCAATGGTTGTGCCACAGGCATCTGCCCCACCCATTGTAAGTCTTCAGTGGGATCTTCACCTTCTGCAAAGGTTCTAGTGTCACTTGTTACATAAGGATATAGATCTGCAACATTAAATATTGGTGAAATACCCACTCTAGTAGGCATATCTAATTCATAAGAATTTCCTTATAATTTTCTGAGTATCTTGTAGGGTCCAATCTTCTTCATCTTCAGCTTGTTATACTCTCCCTTTGGATATCTGTCTCTCTTTAGATATGCTAAGACCAAATCTCCTACTTCATAGTTCTTCTCTCTCCTTTTGGTATCTGCTCTGGCCTTGTAACTGGTGTTACTCTGCTGCAACCTTGCTTTAACTTGCTCTTGCAATTCATTGATCCTCGTTGCAAACTCTTCTCCATCAACACTCCTCTTCTCTAGTTGACCTAAATCACGAAGTTCACACACTCCTATTGGATGCATTCCATACAAAATTTGAAATGGACTCATCCATGTACTCTTGTTTGGTGAATCATTATAGGAAAAATCAGCTTGAGCCAACACTCTATCCGTGACTGCTTAGGACTCTCTCCAATTAGGCTTCTCAACATGTTTCCTAGACTCCTATTAACTACCTCTGTCTGTCCATCAGACTATGGGTGATATGTTGAACCGAAGTTCAATCTGGTACCCAGATTCTTCCACAAGGTCCTCTAGAAATGACCTGTGAACTTCACATCTCTGTCTAATACAATGCTTCTAGGTAAACCATGTAGTTTCACAACTTCATTAAAAAACAACTTAGCAATGTGTGTAGCATCACTAGTCTTGTAACATGGAATGAAATGTGCCATCTTAGTGAATCTATCAACAACTACGAAGATAGAATCATGTCCCTTCTGAGTTCTTGGTAAACCCATAATGAAATCCATACTCACAAAATCCCAAGGCCTAGTTGGAATAGGCAATGGGGTATACAATCATGTGTTATGGCTTCTCCCTTTAGCATGCTGGAATACTCTGCATCTGCTTACAAAATTCTCAACTTCAGACCTCATCCTTGGCCAAAAATAGAAATGACCCAACTGTCCAAAGGTTTTATCACTTCCAAAGTGACCAGCCATACCTCCATTGTGTTTTTCTTGTATCAAGTTCTCTCTCATGGAACACTTTGATACACACAGTTTAATGTTTTTAAAGAGTAAACCATCTTGTAGCGCATACTCCATCCATGGCTATCTATCCACCTCCACTGGATTCTTACAAGCCCTGTAAGCTTCCTAGAAATCAATGTCAGTCTCATACAAATCCCTTAAATGCTCAAATTCCAAGACTTGGATCTGATTCTCTTGCATAATCAACAATCTTCTACTTAAGGCATCAACTACTTTGTTTGACTGTCCACTTATGTGCTTCAGCACAAAGATAAAGATCTGTAAGAACTCAACCCACTTGACATGTTTCAGGTTCAATTTTGGTTGCTGCATAATGTCTATAATGCATGGTTATCAGAATATAACACAAATTCTCTAGGAATTAAATAATGTCTCCAATGCTTCATTGCTTGAACAATAGCATAAAACTCCTTGTCATAAGATGAATACTTCTGCTTTGCATCATTCAGATTTTCACTGAAATACGCTATAGGTTTGTTCTCCTGACTGAGTACAGCTCCGATTGCTACTCCACCGGCATCACACTTTACTTGGAAAGGGTGATTGAAGTCTGGTAACTTCAATATTGGTTATTTAGTGATCCTCTTCTTCAAGAACTAAAAAATCATTTTAGCCTTTGTTGTCCATTGAAATGGATATCGATCCTTCTTAATTGTCTCGACAATAGAAGCACAAATACCACTGAAATTATTTATAAACTTTCTATAGAAACTTGCCAATCCATGAAAGCTTCTTACCTCAAATATGTTCCTAGGTGAAGGTCAATCAGTGATTGCTTGCACCTTTTCTGGATCCATCTTCAACCCATCTCTTGAAATAACAAATCCTAAATATACTAGCTCTGGCTTCATGAATGTACACTTCTTCACATTTATCAACAACTTTTCTTGTTGCAGTGTCTCTAAAACATATCTCAAGTGCTTCAGATGCTCTTCTTCTGTTTGAATGAAAACCATAATGTCATCAAGGTAAACTATCACAAACTTACCTATAAAATATCTCAAGAATTCATTCATCAATATCATGAAAGTGCATGATGTGTTGGACAATCCAAATGGCATGACCAACCACTCGTACAACCCATCATTTGTATTAAAGGTTGTATTCCACTCATCTCCTTATCTGATCCTGATCTGATGATATCCACTCTTCAAATCTAGTTTTGAAAAGCATGTTTCCCCATTTAAGCAATCCATCATGTCATCCATTCTTGGTAATGGAAACCTATATCTGATGGTAATCTTTTTAATTTCTCTCGAGCCAGTACACATTCTCCACCCACCATCCTTCTTTGGTGTCAGTATTGCTGGTACTGCACACGGACTCAGACTTTTCTAAACCAATCCTTGGACCTGGTTCCTCAATTATTCATTCCCTTGAGGTGTCAACCTATATGCTACCTTTTTTGGTAAACTAGCTCCCAGAATACAATCAATTTGATGACTTATATTCCTCCTTGGTGGTAGCTCATTGGGTAAATCATCCACCACGATGTCATTAAACTAATTCAGCATCTCTTGAATCTCCTCAGGTATATTTGTCACGTTAGTCTTCATTGTCACCAATCTTGGTATGCATACCACAACATAGCTTAACTCGTTCTCCTCAATCTGTTGCAAATATTTCTTTCCTGACAACATCAAAACTTTGGTGCTAACTATCCCGCTGTACCACCTTCTTGCAAAGGGTGAAGTACATGTCTTATCCCATTCTATTCAAAACTATGACAGTTACTCCTACCATCATGAGTCACTTTCTTATCAAATTTCCACAGTCTTCCTAACAATATATGACAAACATCCATGGGCATAACATCACACAAAATCTTGTCCTTATATGGACCTATTTGGAAATCAACTTCACATTGCTCACTTACCAGGATTTTATGCCCTTTATGTAACCAAGATACTTTGTATGGAACATGATGCTTGGTCCTCTTCAAACTCAGCTTCTCCACCATCTCCATGGAAACAATATTGTCATTGCTCCCACTGTTAATCAACATCTTACAACACTTCCCTTGGACTTTATACATAGTCCCGAATAAAGACTTTCTTTGAGCAGGATTTGCGTTCTCCTTCTCAGGTTTCAACAAGACCTTGTTCATCATCAAATCCTCTCCTGTCTCTGGAAAGACTTCCTCCACTGTCAAATATTCTTGCTGTTGCTCATTCTGAGCTACATAGGAGCCTACTTATGCCCCAACTGGTTGCATTTGTAGCACCTAATGATAGCTTCTCTGCCTCTTCCTCTACCTCTACCTCCTTGGTAAGGTCCTCTTCTGCTAGAGTCATCTCCTCTACCATGCTACTCTTGCTGGTCATGGTTTTTGGACTCTCCTCTACATGCTCCAAATATTCCTCTTCCAACTGCTTGTCCTCGGCCTCTGGCTGAATCACGACCTCTATTCAAGTTTTGCTTCCTTGTTATCCTTTCTTTTTCCCTTAAGGCACATTGATACGCCTCCTCCATTGTTCTAGGTGATATCATGTTGATCTCTTCTTGGATATCCATCCTTAAAACATTGACATATCTTGCATCCTTCTCTGCTGACTCTTCCACATATCTTGCCCTTAGGTTCACTTTGTAGAACTCTTCAGTGTACTCCCTCACTGTTAGCAATATTTTCCTAAGGTTATGTACCTGTCTATACAAAATTAACTGGTAATCTTTGGGCAAGAACTTATCTCTCATCTTTGCTACCATTCTATACCAACTTTTTATCAACGACTTATTCTTTCTCCTTCTTTCAACTTGCACACTATCCCACCATAAGGATGCATTCCCTTTCAACCTTGTTACAACCAATATGACTCTCTTATCTTCTTCGACCTCATCATACTCAAAGTACTCATCCAGCTCACTGATCCAATAAATGAGATGTTCGACAATGAGACTTCCATCGTAGGTCGGCAACTCAGGTTTTGGCCTTATAATTTTTCCTAGAAACAATTGGAAATATCTTAACTCAAGTTTTTCCTGCATACGTGCATCTTCTTCTCTTTGCTCTTCCTCCTCAAGTTCACTTACATCCCCTGCTTCTGGGTCTCTTTATCTGTCAGTCTCGATGGATTCCAGACGTTCTCATAGCTCCCTCATCTCTTCCATAATTTCTACGTTCACTGCTGGTCGACCTCTGTCACGACCTCACGCTTTGCCTATGCGTGAAACCATCCTCTTGTACTAAGCATTTGCAATAATAGTTCTCTTTCACACTGTTACAAGTTACCTCACCAAGTCCCTTCTCTATACTTTGTCTTTTGGCAACACTGGTCCTCTATCCAGAACATCTTGAGCACTCTTCTTTTCTCTCTCCAGGCTTCTACGACTACAGTTCTCTCTCACACAAGTTTTTCCTTTCTCCTTCAGAAATTCCACCCACAACCTCAACTGTGGAATTTCTCAACAGGAAATCTCTTCTGTCTCTGATACCAAAATTGATGCAGGGTCGGATCAACCATAACCAACCCAACCAACACCTCTAGGATCTCTTTTGGCTCCTACACTTAGCAGGACTGCCAAATTTATCCCTCGGCCAAATTCTCCTCTAAAATTGCCTTCCCACAATCTTACTCTGCAACTGCCTTTCCACAAATTGGTTTCCACAACAAAACTTCTTGCAATTCTCCTTCCGCAATAGCGTTTCCACAAGCAGGTTGCAGGATGCGGGATGTCAAATTTCCAAATTTGTTCCCCCGCAATTTCTCTTCTGCAACTTCCCCCCCCGCAATCTTTGTTTCCACAATTTGGTTAACCGTCAGATCCTTGCAGCCTTCTTCATGACCGTCGATCTTCTCATTGAGGTGGATCACGCAAACCTTTTCGGAACCATTATCGTTCTCGCAACTTCCGTTGTGGATCCCTCCTGAGCCGTCAAATCTTGGTCTGTGGACTCGATCTACACCGTCTGTTTCCTGCAAAACTTTTTAATGCCAAAAAACCTGTGGGTTGGGACGATTGAACATGTTATCGATCAATCCAGCCTGCAATATTCAATATTACTTAGCCTTACAATCTTATGCATGCATCTACACTCTACTTCGACTATTCAAGCTATAAATTGATGCATGAATTCAACATACTTCACAAAAATATACAGATCTTTAGAAAATTGTCGAAGTCATCTCTTCAAGAATACAGTTCAACACAGTACATGTATAAAGGCTAACGACCCAACAAACACACGCCTACTCTTTCTATTAAGCAATGAAATAAACACAGAACTTGGCTCCCTCTTCTTCAATCTCTTCAAAATAGGTACAAATAGAACTAGACCTTAGTCTGTCCTCCCCTCTGCAAATTTTTGGGCTTCTCTCCTGAAGAGCGGAACCCCCTCTACGTCTCTAAACTGACTATTTACGCTAAGCCGCTACTCCTACCCGAGTGGTCTTGACACTAAAACAAACACTACAAAGCATGATGGAAACATCCATGTCTGAAACACACAACCAGCAGCCCGATCTCCACGTAGGGAGTCATGATCCACAATTATTCTTAATTGTGCTAACAGACCATGACTCAACAAAATGCTTACAAAGATTCCACAGCATTTGACCAACTCATCACATTACTGGAATACACCGATGCTCCTGCATTAGACTCAGAAGGTTGAAAATTATGAACCCCTATTCATTAGATCAACTATAGTGAAACCGTTGGCTTCCAACTCTGCAGCGCTCATCCAAGTAGAATCCTCTGTTGGTCACTTCTTCCACTTGAACAAATACTCCAGATAGTCCTTCTTCCTTGTCCTCTTTACCACTTTTGTGTCAAGAATGGCCTCAACTTACAATGGTTGTGCCATAGTCATCTGCCCCACCCATTGTAAGTCTTCAGTAGGATCTCCAACTTCTACAAAGGATCCAGTGTCACCTGTTACATAAGGATATAGATTTGCAACATTAAATATTGGTGAAATACCCACTTTAGTAGGCATCTCTAACTCATAAGAGTTTGCTAAGAATTTTATGAGTATCCTATAGGGTCCAATATTCTTCATCTTCAGCTTGTTATACTCTCCCTTGGGAAATCTGTCTCTCTTTAGATATGCTAAGACCCAATCTCCTACTTCATAGTTCTTCTCTCTCCTTTTGTAATCTGCTCTGGCCTTGTAAGTGGTGTTACTCTGCTGTAACCTTGCTTTAACTTGCTCCTGTAGTTCACTGATCCTCGTTACAAACTCTTCTCCATCAAAACTCCTCTTCTCTAGTTTACCTAAGTCACGAAGTTCACACACTCCTCTTGGATGCATTTGAAATGGACTCATCCCTATACTCCTGTTTGGTGAATCATTATAGCCAAACTCATCTTGAGCCAACACTCTATCCCACTGCTTAGGACTCTCTCCAATTAGGATTATCAACATGTTTCCCAGACTCCTATTAACTATCTCCGTCTATCCATCAGATTGTGGGTGATATGCTGAACTGAAGTTCAGTCTGGTACCCAACTTCTTCCACAAGGTCCTCCTGAAATGGCCTGTGAACTTCACAGCTTGGTGTCCACTCAAACTTTATCCCCTTCTTTTGCAAATAAGTGATTGAATGGGAAACCATGGAGAATCCTTCAATGAACCTCCTGTAGTATCCTACAAGTCCCATAAAAGACCTCATATCTGTCACATTTCTTGGAGTTGTCCAATTCATAATGGCTTCAATATTTTCAAGGTGACCCACAGGTATTCCTTCATCTGAGATAATGTGACCCAAATAATGAATTTTATCTTATAAAAGTCACATTTTCTCAACTTGCCATACAGATTATGCTCCCTTAGCAATTCCAATTTTAGTCTCATATGTTCTTCATGTTGCTCTTCATTCTTGGAATGAATAAGAATGTCATCTAGGAAGACAAGAACAAACTTGTCTAGATATACTATTCATGAGACACATAAATGTAGCTGGTGCATTTGTGAGACCAAATGGTGTTAGCACTCAGAATGTACCCAGGTTGTGAAAGGTAGATCTCGAGGTAACAGCAAAAACCACTTTAGACCGTATTTCTGACCTAATACAGTCAGAGAGGGATCTCCCACTATTTAAAAAGTTTTTATACTCAAGATATTCAATCAAATACAATCAGAAGGTCAGATTCCTGATGGGAAAATTATGACAAGTTTGTTTTAAAAGACTTGGTAGGATAGTCATGGAGGAGACCATTGGGAAATGGAGTCAACAATCAGATCTGAAATAGGTTGTAGGAGGTAGGGTTTTGAAGGTTTATGAACAGAGGCAAGGTAGGCACCATTTCCTCAGTCTTGAGGTATTAGCGGGTTGATTAGTAGACAAAGGGAGACATCCCATCAAACATAGCACCTAACTAGGGTGAATTCTGCAAGACTTTAGAAGAAAATGTTTTGAAAATGCTTGAACAATGGACCTAGAGCATGCAAGATGAATTATAGCCATAAACACTAATGCTGAAGCATGAAAGAAAATACAAAATGGAGTGAGAAATAGGATAAACAGTCACATAAATAAATTACTTACTGAAGAAAAAGATGGCACATGAATCTTTGCCATGAAAAGGTTTAACATTCCTCCTTTGAAAATTTCATTCATCTACTGAAAACTTGAAGCCATAACAATGCAGAGCCTCTTTGCTCTTGAAAATCCAACCCTAAAAATATCAATTACATTTGAATTTATATCAAAATAACCTCTACCTAACCCTGAATTCGAAACCTAACTAATTTTTAAAAATAAAAACAGTTACAACAAATTCCCTTCATTTTAGGATGCGGACTGCTGAACAATAAATTTCAAAGTCCCTCCTGCATATCTGCATATCTCTCATAGTGACATCTGTGTGAAAACCGAAGGAGGTTTTCTATAATTTACCATGTTCCTAAAAAAACCCACGTGTTCTTTTTTCCAAACTCATCCCCAACTCCTTGGAATCTTCCTTTGAAACTGATGACTTAGATAGTAAAATTGTAGATTTCTGGAAAAAAAACTTGTGAAGATCTTTTAAATTTTCCCAACATGTGATTACTGTGTAAAACATGAAGGAGGTTTTTGACTATAGGTCTTTTAGGAATACAAACCTCTCTCATTTTTGTAAAATTAAATTCCATTTGTCTGAAACAATTCTTTGAATTTGATGGTTGAAATAGTGCTTTGGAAAACATGAAAAATGGCCTGTAAAACTTACTTTTCTTCTCCTAAAACATAGCACCTGTGAAAAAACTGAGAGTGTTTATTATATATCATAATGTTATGATGAAAAACCTCTTTCATTTTTTGAAAATTCTTCTTTGTTTGCTAGAAACAGTTCTTTGAATAAAATGACTAAAACAGTCATTTTCAGAAAAATATGCTATGTTGCTTCTAAAACTTGAATTGTTTAACTATAATTCATAAATAAAGAACATATAGCATCTATCCTTGTAATATCATCTATTGTAAGAGCACTCCCACAAATTGATTGATCAAGGTATCCATATTTGTTAATAGTGCCTCCAAACACTTGAATATTCCCAAGCTTTGGCACACTCTCCATTGTAAATTCTGTTTGTTCTTATTAAAATTTGCAATTCAATATTTATGAGCATGAAGTGCTTTAAAACCTTACAATTATCCTGCTCATCATCAGAGAAAAAATTACATCCAATGGATTGAGAATGTAATTGAATCCTCCATCATCTAGAATAGAGTCATTAAATGACTGAACTCCATTCTCCTTTGCCTCTTTTGTCTTATTGATGGAAACTTCCAAAGCCAGAACCATTGATCCATTTACCAAAACAAGGATCGGTCAACATCTGTTCCAAACTATCGATTATTTAAAATTTCGTCGATTTTTGAAATCTTAAACATCCAACATTTGCAATCTGCGGAATAAATGTGGAGCGTTGATCAATTTGACTGATTAATGGATATTTACCACGTGCTTGAACTTCCTGACAACATAAAAATTCCACAAATTTTAAAATTATATTTTCCCGTGCAAGTTCTCATCGCGGAATTGATATGAGCTGCTCATCCTTTCCCAACCACATTGTGTCCATTGAAATATGTAGGCTTTTAAAACATTCCGCAAATTAAAAAATTTCATTACCTCCTGCTAGTTTCTGTTGCAGAATAATTCCACCCCGTTGGATGACTTGGACCTTCACTAGTACTGTCGATCTTCAATTCTGTTTGCAAGACTTTAAACACATACCAATGCGTTCACAAATGTTCTCACTATATATATTTCTCCAACACTTCTGGGATGATGTTCTTTTTGGGCTTCCCTTCTGCATTGTTGAGTGGTGGCTTCCGTTTTCTTGCTCTACTAAGATCAATTTCCAACTCCTTGATCAGACTCTTTATCTCCGCCATTTTCCCTTCAAGTTTTTTCCATTTGAACACCATGAGACTTTGAGACAGATCGCTGATTGTTACACAAAATCGCTACCTCCTTATTTGCATGTTGATAACCAGCAACCCTTTCTGGTGCAATGCTACGAGTTGTATCATGAAACAACTTATCCAATGTGATAGATGCATTATATGTACGAAAGAATTTTGCTGTAAGGCCATGCATAATTTCCTTGAGATGAGCATTCAACTTACTCGTACTTTTCCTTGTCACTTTGACCCTTTTAAGGAACTACTGGTAGCTAAGAATACATATTTGAATTCTCATGCATTAATCAGCGAATAGAGGAGGATGTGCAGAGAAAACATAAATGGCATAAATCATGAGCGCAATCATGCATTGTGTCTTGAATATTTAAATCAAAGACCTTGTTTACCATAAACGAATGCAAACGAAAATGAATTTACCAAAGTCAACTCACTTTTTATACACCAGCTCATTCCGGGACCCTTACCAAGTTGTTTTTCCTTTACTTCTTTCCTCATCGAAACCCACCAAAATTTACCACGTGGAAAATGATTTAAAATTCCACTACCACTCTTCCCTTTTAATTATCCCACAATTTCGCACTCTGGAATAGAATGGGACCGTTGATGGGATTTCACTTTTTGTTTTTAACCGTTGGATTAAAATCTATAGCAAATATTCAATTAAGTTCGCTGCAAATAAATTATCTCAATATTATTTATTGCGGAAAATTCATTTGGATTAGATCTTCTGAAAGATTAGCGTTTGAACCTTCATGGAGGACTTGGTTTGGTGAGTACGAGGTCCCTTTTTTGGCTTGGACAAAGTAAATTATTTAATATCCAACATTATATAATCTTGAATATAAATCAAATCATTGGTTTATAAAACCCATTTCATAAATTTCATTCAAAAGTGAATAAAACTTTTTGCCCCACTTGTGAAAAAATTATTTCTCTTTTTACCTAAAATGCCTTTAACTTCTTTTCTTTTTCAACTTGGAAATAGCTTAATGAGAAAAATTTGGAAACGAACTCAATCACCCATGAAAACTTAAAATTTTGAAGGCAACAAGAGCAATTTCGACAAAAATAAATTTAGTGCTAACAACTCGCTCCAACTAGGGATTCTATCCTCCCTGCAAGGTAGCAAAGAACCCCGTAGACCAGGTGCCAAATCCATTGGGTTTCTCTTAATTTTTATCTGACATCCTCAACCTGTTCTGAACTGAACCATCAACTGAAACCATTTTTCAAAAGAATCCCACTCTGTTAACTTGTAACCTGTCACCTGTCACCCTTTCTCTGAAGACTAAAAACTAACTGCAGCTGCAAACCTGAACCTGTAACTGAATTACACTTGAAACTGAAACCAAACTGAAAACCGCTGAAAGAAATGTTCGCCATGTCAAGCTTATTCATGCCTACCTATCCTACTTAACCAAGCACAAATGCCCAATCAAGCAAAATCCGACTTCCAATGAATCCAATCAAGCAATTTATCCAATAATTCCATTTCTTCCTCATGCTTGATTGAAATTAGAACATAAGAACAAAATAGCAATAGGTTACGATGAAAAATTTGTCTTTTGCTGCAAACGCATAACCAACTACTCCATCTGAAAAATTTATCCATGTATTCTGCTACTGGATCATAAAAAGCATGACAACCTTCAATATACTCCGTCATTTTCTTACCATTAGAAGGCTTTCCAAAAAGTAACTATTCTTTCATACTGTCAAACCGATCTTTAAAAGAGCTTTGAAATAAATTCTCATGATTGTTTTTAAATGATATATCCACAACTTCATTTAATATTTCTAAATTTACAACTCCAATCTTCTCAAGCACTTCAAAAGGAATATCATTTTGTTCTTAAACAAGATTAAGCAGAAAGATGTCTTCTTGACAAAATGTTTCTGAATTGGAAATATTTAAAGAAACATCCCATTGAGAGTCCTCATCTCCTTCTTTGTGATCCCTTTGTTTATTGCACACTGTTGGTTCTTTCACATACTGAGATTAATGGCATGAATGCTCTTCCTTTTCATTATATATAAGTAGACTAAAATTTTCTTTAAAACCATCACTAACATAATTTTTAACAAGTTGACCGCAATCATCAGAAAAACCATTAAGAGTATAACCGTCTTCTTTCACATCACTAGGCTAATCATCTTCATGCTCATATCTTTTTTCCAATTCTAATCCAAGGTATGATTTCTCTTTAATTGCATTTTCAGAAAATAAATGTGTGGAGGGACTGTAAGACTGAAAATTTCCAGAATCAGAATTCTTTATGTAATCAGCTACAGAAGCATTAGAACTTTGAGGAAATTGTTGCTGCAAAAAAGAATTTCTGATTGGGAATAAGCAGCCTCATCTTGAAACAAAACTTCAGAGGTTGAATGACATGAAGAAGGGTTTGATTGACCATCCCAACTTCCTTCTTGGTCACACAAAGATTGACAAGACTGCTGCAAATTATCATCTATTTCAGGAAAAGAAATGTAGCTGGCTGAATCGGAGTTTTGGCTCATGTCTCTTTCAGTCGAGGAAGAAATCATTAACTGCGGATATTTTTCTTGAATGTGAAGACAACTAATTTGTATTTCTTTTTTATGAAATGGGTTCTCATATAAAATTTCTAAAATCTCTTCATCCACTAACTGATCATCACTATACAAGTTTTCCAAATCTCCAATGAAACCTTTAACATGCGTACAACAATCTTGAACCAGCAACAAGGAGGGGTATTGGTTTTTGTAATGTTAATGAAATACTGTATGAAAATCAGTAAGGAAAAACAAAATTTCTGATGGTAACCCTTCATACCATGACCTTGCATCTCCTTCTAAAGTAGCCATGAACATTTTCATTAAAGAATCCTCATGCAATTTAACTCCCAGCTTATGTATATGCATATGAAATCTAACCAAATGAAGGGCATCATCATCATTCTTTTGATATTTAAACTTTGGAAGACCTGTTTGCCAATCCACTTTAGGTATTCGATTTGGAAAACCAGGAATGTGAGCATGATTCATAGGATCATACCTTGCAGACAAAGAACTCATCTCGACAAATGAATATACTGAATCAACTCTTCAAACTTTACAATCTTTTGACAGTGGAGTCGCCATAGAAATTTTGAAAACTAGATTCCTCGAAGATGGAGTCGCCAGGTGAAAGATGCACAATCTTGCTGATATCTAACTGTTCTTCACCATCAACAATCAAATCTGAAACTATGTCATTCATACCTAGGGAATATTTGAACCTTCATTCCCCGGCAACGGTGCCAATTTGTTAGAACTTAGAATGTACCCAGGTTGTGAAAGGTAGATCCCGAGGTAACAACAAAAACCACTTTAGACCGTATTTTTTACCTAATACAGTCAGAGAGGGATCTCTCACTATTTACAATGTTTTTATACTCAAGATATTCAATCAAAGACAATAAAAAGGTCATATTTTTGATGGGACAAATAGGACAAGTTTGTTTTAAAAGACTTTGTAGGACAATCATGGAGGAGACCATTGGGCAATGGAGTCAACAATCAGATCTGAAATAGGTTGCAGGAGGTAGGGTTTTGAATGTTTATGAACATAGGCAAGGTAAGCACCATTTCCTCGGTCTTGAGGTATTAGCGGGTTTATTATTAGACAAAGGGAGACATCCCATCAAATAGAGCACCTAACTAGGGTGAATTCTGCAAGACTTTAGAAGAAAATGTTTTCCAAATGCTTGAACAATGGACCTAGAGCATGCAAGATGAATTCTAGCCCATAAAAACTAATGCTCAAGCATGAAATCAAATACAAAATGGAGTGAGAAATGGGATAAGCAGTCACATAAATAAATTACTTACTGAAGAAAAAGATGGCACAGGAATCTCTTCCATGAAAAGGTTTAACATTCCTCCTCTGCAAATTTCATTCATCTACTAAAAACTTGAAGCCATTACAATGTAGAGCCTCTCTGATCTTGAAAATCCAACCCTAAAACTATCAATTACATTTGAATTTATATCAAAATTACCTCTACCTAACCCTGAATTCGAAACCTAACTGATTTTTAAAAATAAAAATAGTTACAACAAATTCCCTTCATTTTAGGATGCAGACTGTTGAACAATACATTTCAAAGTCCCTCCTGCATATCTCTCCTGGTGACATCTGTGTGAAAAACAAAGGATTTTTTTGTAATTTACCATGTGCCTGAAAAAACTCATGTCTTCTTTTCTCCAAACTCATCCCCAACTCCTCGAAATCTTCCTTTGAAACTGATGACTCAGATAGTAAAATTGTAGATTTCTGGAAAAAATAACTTGTGAAGATCTTTTAAATTTTCCCAACCTGTGATTACTGTGTAAAAATTGAAGGAGGTTTTTGACTATAGTGCTATTAGGAATACAAACCTCTCTCATTTTTGTAAAATTAAATTCCATTTTTCTGAAACAATTCTTTGAATTTGATGGCTGAAATAGTCCTTTGGAAAACATGAAAAATGGCCTGTAAAACGGACTTTTGTTTCTCCTAAACCATAGTACCTGTGTAAAAAATGAGAGAGTTTGTTGTATATCATAATGTTATGATGTAAAACCTCTTTCATTTTTTGAAAATACTTCTTTGTTTTCTGGAAACGGTTCTTTGAATAAAATGACTAAAACAGTCATTTTCAGAAAAAATATGCTCTGTTGCTTCTAAACCTTGAATTGTTTAACTGTAATCCATAAACAGATAACATATAGCATATATTCTTGTAAGATTATCTATTGTAAGAGAACTCCCACAAATTGATTGATCAAGGTAGCCATATTTGTTAATAGTGCCTCCAAACACTTGAATATTCCCAAGCTTTGGCACATTCTCCATTGTAAATTCTGTTTGTTCTTAGTACAATTTCCAATTCAATATTTATGAGCATGAAGTGCTTTAAAACCTTACAACTATCCCTATTTCGCTCATCATCAGGTACAAAATTACATCCAATGGATTGAGAATGTAATTGAATCCCCCATCATCTAGAATAGAGTCATTAAATGACTGAATTCCATTCTCCTTTGCCTCTTTTGTCTTATTGATGGAAACTTCCAAATCCGAAACCATTGATCCATTTACCAAAACAAGGATCGGTCAGCATCTGTTCCAAACTATCGATTATTTAAAATTTCATTGAGTTTTGAAATCTTAAACATCCAACATTTGCAATCTGCAGAATAAATGTGGAGCGTTTTGAACAATTTGACTGATTAATGGATGTTTACCACGTGCTTGAACTTCCTAACAACATAAAAATTTCGCAAATTTTAAAATTATATTTTTCCGTGCAAGTTCTCATCGTGGAATTGATATGAGCCACTCATCCTTTCCCAGCCACATTGTGGCCATTAAAATATGCAGGCTTTTAAAACATTCCGCAAATTAGGAAATTTCATTACCTCGTGCTAGTTTCTGTCGCGGAATAATTCCACCCCGTTGGATGACTTGGACCTTCACTAGTATCGTCGATCTTCAATTCGGTTTGCAAGACTTTAAACACATACCAATACCTTCACGAATGTTCTCACTATATATATTTCTCTAACACTTATGGGCTGATGTTCTTTTTGGGCTTCCCTTCTGCATTGTTGAGTGGTGGCTTCCCTTTTCTTGCTCTACTAAGATTAATTTCCAACTCCTTGATCAGACTCTTTATCTCCACCATTTTCCATTTGAACACCATGAGACTTTGAGACAGATCGCTGATTGTTACACAAAATCGCTACCTCCTTATTTGCACGTTGATAACCAGCAACCCTTTTTGGTGCAATGCTACCAGTTGTATCAGGAAACAACTTATCCAATGTGATAGATGCATTATATGTACGGAAGAATTTTGTTGTAAGGCCATGTATAATTTCCTTGAGATGAGCATTCAGCTTACTCGTACTTTTCCTTATCACTTTGACCCTTTTAAAGAACTACTGGTAGCTAAGAATACATATTTGAATTCTCATGCATTAATCGATGAATAGAGGAGGATGTGCAGCGAAAACATAAATGGCATAAATTGTGAGCGCAATCATGCATTGTGTCTTGAATATTTAAATGAAACACCTCATTCACCATAAACGAATGCAAACGAAAATGAATTTACTAAAGTCAACTCACTTTTTATACACTGGCTCATTCCGGGACCCTTACCAAGTTGTTTTTCCTTTATCGCTTTCCTCAGCAGAACTCACCAAAAGTTACCACGTGGAAAACGGTTTAAAATTCCGCTACCACTCTTCCCTTTTAATTATCTCTAAATTTCACACTTCGGAATAGAATGGGACCGTTGATGGGATTTCACTTTTTGTTTGAACTATTAGATTAAAATCTGTAGCAAATATTGAATTAAGTTCGCTGCAAATAAATTATCTCAATATTATTTATTGCGGAAAATTCATTTGGATTAGATCTTGTGAAAGCTTAGCGCTTGAACCTTCATGGAGGACTTGGTTTGGTGAGTACGAGGTCCCTTTTTTTGGATTGGACAAAGTAAATTTTTTAATATCCAAAATTATATAAGCTTGAATATAAATCCAATCATTGGTTTATAAAACCCATTTTATAAATTTCATTCAAAAGTGAATAAAACTTTTTGCCCCACTTGTGAAAAACTTATTTCTCTTTTTACCTAAAATGCATTTAACTTCTTTTCTTTGCCAACTTGGAAATAGCTTAATGAGAAAACTTTGGAAATGAACTCAATCACCCATGAAAACTTAAAATTTTGAAGGAAATAAGACCAATTTCGACAAAAATAAATTTAGTGCTAACAAATGGTACCACTAAAAACTCATAGTGTCCATACCTTGTTCTGAAGGCTGTCTTATGAATACCTCCATCTCTGATTCTTACCTGATGGTAACTAGATATCAAGTCAATCTTTGGAAATACATTTTTTCCTCTCATTTGATAAAAGAGGTCATCAATTCGAGGTAAAGAATATTTATTCTTCATAGTGATTTTTTTCAACTATTTGTAATCAATACATAACATGAGTGTACCATCTTTCTTTTTCACCAACAGAGCTGGTGCTCCCTATGGGGACACTCTTCGCCTGATATACTTCTTTTCCAAGAACTCTTTGAGCTGCATATTTAGCTCTAGCAATTATGGTGTGCTAATCCTGTAGGGTGTCTTGGACACTGGTGCTGCTCCTGGAACAAGGTCAATTGTAAAATCAATGTCCCTCTTTGGAGGAAGTCCTGGAATCTCATTAGAAAAAACATCCCTGAATTCTTGCAATACATGAGAGTCCTCCAATCTAGGAGTTTCATTTTCTACTGCCTCCACAACATGGGATGCATACAACTGGAAACCTTTCCTACAGAACTTCTTCAGCTGCATTATTGAAATATTCCTAACATAAATCACCTTTGGAATGCCTCTTACAACCCTTGGGTTCCCTTCTTCATCCATGCATTCAAAAGTCTTGTTGTAACAGTCAAGCTTAACTCTGTGTGCTTCTAACCAGTCCATTCTAATGAGAATATCATAGGAACCAAGTGGAAGAACATTCAGATCTGCATAAGTGAATAGCCCATTCATCTCTAATGGACATTTCTCGACAATTTAACTGACTTTTCTCTTGGTTCCAGTGGCTAGTTGAACTAACCATGAGTTTCTATGCTTTAACTTCTTGAAGGAACAAATCTCAACAATTCTAGGAGTAATATAACTGTGAGTAGATCTAGGGTCAATCAAAATAGAAACAGATTGCTCAACAATATTACCTTCAACTTCAACCACAATTGATTGATGATCTTCCTGGCAGTCCTCCAGTGCTGCATAGATTCTAGGGATGGTCCTTTCCACTTGACCCATAGTTTCTGCTTCTTAAATGTTGTGATATTGACTCACGTTCTCATTCTGATGGATAGAGTTCCTTAGTATATGGTTTCCTCTACATCC
This sequence comes from Pseudotsuga menziesii, assembly GCA_001517045.1. Lineage (NCBI taxonomy): Eukaryota > Viridiplantae > Streptophyta > Pinopsida > Pinales > Pinaceae > Pseudotsuga > Pseudotsuga menziesii. Next base: position 281,395 of record LPNX010313049.1, on the reverse strand, counting down.
CCAACATTGGAGTGGTTCTGTGATCTCTTTTGGATCTCTTGCCCTGTCTCCCATCATTCTGGATGGCTTAGTCACAGCTTGTGGTGGCTACCTTTGCTGATTTTGGAAGTGAGAAGGTTTGAAACATTTCTTCCTTTAGTCAAACATCTCATTCCTCTTGTCCTTCCATGCCTTATGGAAGTCATGTTTTCTTTTGTTTTGATCATAACAACACTTGGCCTTTTTTATAGCCTCTTCTAGAGTTCTAGGTTCATCAAACGCAATTCTGTCTTTATATGACTGAGGTAGCCCACTCAGGAAACAATGAATTTTCACTTTATCATCTCTGATGTATCTAACATACCTCAACAACTACAAGAATTTGTTTGCATATTCTTCCATGGTCAGTTGTCCCAATTTCATCTCATGGAACTCTTTAATCTTATCATCATAGTACCTATCAGAGACGTATTTTTTCCTAAAATATTTCTTGAATTTCTTCCACACAATCTTCCTTTCACTAATCTTCTTCACTTTTCTGAGGTGCTCCCACCATATGGATTATCTTCCAATCAAGTTGAATATGGCTACCCTATCCTTCATATTTCCAGAGTAGTCTTGGACTTGGAAAGAATTTCTCATCCCAAGAAGCCAAGCTTCAGCTTCTTGATCGTTCTTTACCTCACCATCAAACGTAGGAGGCTTAGCCTTCTTGAATTCATCAGGTGAACTGCTCTGGTAACGTCTCTTCCTCTTATTCCTGTGAGAAGAAGAGCTTGAACCCCAGTGGATCCTTTAGAGTCAGATGATCCACTAGAAGATCTTTTTCTTCTTCTAGTACTGCTCCTACTTCCTTCCAGATTTACTATTCGATTCCCAGAGTTCATCTTCCTATGGATGTGTGTCAAACTTTGCAGCATGGCTTCATTCAGCTGATTCCACTCTTCCTGATATTTAATCATCCTTCCATTGTCTTCTATGCAACTTTTCAACCCTACCCTTAGGCTTCTCATGGTGGCTGCAATATCCGGGGGAGTCTCCTGGTATCTTCTTCCATTGCACTATGTTTCAGCATTCCCAACTCAAATGTTTTCCCCCATAGCATCTGCCTCATGCTCATAGGGATCTTGTGCACCATTCATACTGTAGGTTCTCATGGCTGAGCCAAAAACCCACCTTTCCAAACTGCACAATGACTCTACAAAAATATGTTAATAAATAGGTTTGTTAGTTGCATGATAATCTCTAAATTCAAAAATCACTTATCGATTGTTCACTGCAGGTGTGCATGGTTGAGATCATGGTAGAACTAGATCTACGGCCAAGGTGAATTTTGTAAATAAAAGAACGAGGATGATAAAAGGGCGTTGCGTTGCGAAATTGGAAACTAATTGCCACAAAGGAAAATTAAGATCAATGAACGAGGTTGATCCTCAAGCAGATCAATGGTTGACAATGATTTCTCTGGGAGAACTAGCGTGGACAAAGAAAATTTTGATGTTCACAAAATTTTATAAGATCCTCTTTAATTTATTTGAGGTCCACCATTGATCTAGATCCAATGGTTGTTAGTTCATTTCACCGATGAACTAGTAAGTGAGTTAATAGCAGGGGCTGGGCATGAAATATTTATGTAATTGGGTTCATCGTTAATTGAATTTCACTCTTTAACAAGCGCTTCCTGAGACATTGGATGGGTTAGTTATATTTAGCGGTTTAGCACTCTGTCTTGTTGCAGCTTTCTCTCTGCAACTATTTGACTTGGCCCATTTAGGACCAAGGTTGCAACCATTAGCTATGATACCACAATGTAAAGTCCCTTTCCACCCTGGAGGAGAAACACGACCTCAATTTCTCTGATATACCACGACGTCCATGAATCCAGTGCCCATACACATGATTGATATGCAAAATAATTTAAAACTTCTCTTTACTATCTCTTTAACATAGTCGTGGGTCATGTAACATCCATTAGCATTCACTCCCAGGCTTAGAAACCACTGTAACAACCATTATTCTCTTGATAGATCCATTCTATGATAGGAGAAAGCTTTTCCCCACAGAACCTGTCATTTCCACATTCCTCCTTCCATATTACCCTTTGCTCCTTCTGCTGCGGAATTCGGTAACCAGGACCATAATGTGTGACAGAGTCACATTATCACTTTCCTGCTTCCGCCTTTCGCCTTTCCTCCTTCCACTCAGGAATCAAAAATTCAATATTTGGTTGAAACATTTAACCACTCTTTCACCTTCCATCTTCCACCTTTCCACTGTGGAACTCAGGGATCAGAAACTCAATGAAATGATCATCTTGTCTTTAGACTTTTCGACTTCTGGCTTTCGACCTCAGACTTTGGACTTCGTGGGTTCGGAAATCTGAATTTTTACCTTAGCCTTTTTTTTGTTTTTCTGACTTCCTCCCTCCATAGTGGACTTCAAAAATCGGAAATCCAAATTTTCCTTAGGACTTTCATCCCTTTTTTCACTTTCTCCTTCCGTCTTCCGCAGAAGGATTCCAGGGTGAAGAAAACCGACACTTGGTCTCATTTATCTTTCTGTTTCCTGATTTCCGCCTCCCACCTTCCACCTTTCACAGGCGGACTCCGGGGTGTAGAAATATACACTTTACCTTAGGATTTCCAACTTTTTTTCGCTTCCATAAGCAGATTCCGGGGTGCGAAAAACCAACATTCTCCTTGATTTAACTTCTCTTTCTGTATCCCACTTTCTGCCTTTCATAGGTGGATTCCAAGGGCAGAAATGCTAAGTCAGATGTATTCTAACTCTGTAACAAGATTCTAGCCTCCATGAACTTAGTAAAAATGCATTGGAAACCAAAAACATATGCAGCAGTAAAATGCAAGAAAATATAATAGCAACAACTCTATTTAAATCATGTAATTGGCATTCAACACGTTCATACTTTCATAAGTAAATACATTGCAAAATTAAGAATAACCAGAGAATACTTATCTTGAAGATGAAGTTGTCTTGCAACTAGCTATGTCGATGTAACGTTCCACCCAACCATAGGCTAATGTGTTCATTAATCTCTCAACCCCACTGCCACCCCCAAGATGGGCATGATTTCCACAAGGAACTAGGGAAAAATAGGCTCACACATGGCCATAACACATCAAAACATAGCCAATCCAACATCCAGTTGGGTTTATCAGGCTGCTAATTCAATGACTCACACCTGGTCAAATGCACACCAAGACTCGGCCAAACCAACTAATAGTTGGGTTTATTGGGCTGCTAAGGCAGTGGGAAGGTAGAATTGCTAAGCTAGTGAGCTCAACCACAGAGCGATGAACACCTACACTAGACCTATCAATATTGGAATTCCAAAATACCTACACACCTAATACAAGGAAGTATTCCCTTCACTACTAGACAATCCCTTAGACCATACCTTCCCTTCCAGTTCTCTTCAAGGTATGCATAGAAGATTTTCCAGCCCCTCTTAGTCTGTCTATGAGGTTCGTCTCTTCGTTAGGTTTATCAGCCAATTTGGGCCTCTTCCACTCCTAAGTCTTTCAGACCAAAAAAGGGATGCACGCCATAGAAAAATACAACTCTCGACACAGTAAAACAGGGTTCCTCTCTGTACACAAAATGACACTGCAGAACCACGTAGTAAAACTCTGCTAGCTCTTACGATGCAAGGAGGAAGAACTCTGTGTGAATGAAGGTAACCCTGCTGAACGACTCCCCCCTCCACTCAGGATAGTTGATCCTCTAAAAATATTGAATCCCCCACTCAACCAACGTCGAGGACCACAAAACCTTCTCTCCCCTACGGGAAAGGATAGACTAGCATGCATCCACGTGCTTACTTGCTTCAGAAGCAAGAATGCGGCCTACTAGACTGCATGCATGCTTAGACATGAAATATGACTTCCATACCTCGTACAACCCAAGGAATTAATTGACTCAACCAACTTCTAGAAGAACTGAATGATTGAGTGCATGGGACAAAAAGGGTAGTTGAGGGTTTATGGGTTTCCCCATTTACATTTGGTCTCACCCTATTGGCTCAGGAGTTTGACTAACTCCCCTCCCTATTCCTTGTGAAATCATTCCCCCATCTCTTTCACGTTGTAGTGCATATCTAGCTGTGGTATTTTTATTAATTGCATAATTACATGATATATCAAAAGGTGTTGTGCTCGACCAACATGAGAAACTATAGGCATCGATCCTGATCGCCTAGACACAAAAAACCAAATCAATGGCAGGGCCTTGGCCTTGAGCTCCTCACCATGATTTAAATACACTTTATACACCATGTACAATTTTAATACCATGGGGTCAAAATCGGGGTATTACAATCCCAAATCATCTCAACATTCATCCATGGATGGAATAAATGTAACATTGACGAGTAAGGATAAATAATTTCCCATACATCCCTAGATATGGACAAAGGCCTATAGGTAACTTCTTAGTTAAAGAAGCCTACTCATAGAAGGAAAGGATCCATCTATTCAACAAAGAGGAAATATGGAAAATAATATGGCATATAGGTTATTGGCCTAAGATCACCACTTTCCTCTGGATGATGGCTCATGGAAGAATTTAAAATGGGATCATTCGCAGAAAAGAGGATTCTTAGGTCCCTCTACCCGCCACCTTTGCGATCAAGATGCATAGACCATTGATCATATTTTGTATAGATTCTCATATTGTGCAGAGTTATGGGACAAGATGGCCACAATCATGAGAACAACTTATAGAAAATGCAGAAATGTCAAAAATACTATGTTAGCTTGGCACCCAAATGCTTTTATAAATATTGTGCTAAAAAAAATTTGGCAACTAATCCCAGGATTTCTCATGTGGGAGGTATGGAAAGAACGCAACATGCGTATATTTCAAGATATAAGGAGATCATGGCCATCCATTTGGCCAAGAATATACATAAGCATCATATAATATGTCTCTCTCTAGTGATGGTCAGAGAAGGAGTAACCCCAAGAGTTAGCTCAATTGGTTGAGCACCCGTCGCTAGGCCTCTAGGTATAGAGGTCACGGGTTCAATCCTCATTGACTCTATTGGGGTTAGGAATGAAGTGTACCGAAGTTGTGAGGCCCCTTCGGGTGGGCCCGCCTAATTTATTTCCATGGACGTAGCCCATCGGTCAAGCCGGCGCGTGAACCACATTGAAAAAAAAATGCTTAGAGAAGGAGTCCTCTTGTGACCAAAAAGAGGAAATCATTTTAAATTATTGGTTCATTAACCCTCCCACTCATATATTTTTTCCTTGTCAACTGTCCATCTCTTCGTACAACCCATATAAATGACAAGATCCAGATATTTGCTTCATTAAACTAAACTTTGATGGAGCTTCAAAAGGGAATCAGGGTCCTACTCGTTATGGATGGGTCTTTCGTAACCATCAAAGCAATATTGTCTTTACTTATGCAATAAATTTGGGTATTGAATCTAACAATGTTGTTGAGATTTAGGCATTGACATATGGACTGAACATTGCAACCCAATTGGAATATCTTAAGCTCAAAGTAGAGGGTGGCTCAAAATTAGTCATCGACATGATAACCAGATTGCAAAATGGCACTCCCTTAGCCAAACATTCCTCTAGTTGCCGACTTGAACATCACATTGTTCTTATGGTAGACATACTCAGACCCCCTCTCATGATAGTGCCCTCCCATGTCAAATGATCAACCAACAAAGTGGCAAATAAGCTTTCCAACACAGTTTTCAAACAACAAAATGATAATATTCAACATGCATGACCGATGGAAAGCCATACAAATATTGCTCTTTCTAACCATCATCTAGGGATGGAAGATGTAGTGCCCCTCAATGGGGTGATAACCTGTTAAGATTTTCATTTATGTTGAAAGGTCATTGTGGTTGGTGGGGGAAAGAAATGAGGTAGAGAGCATTTATAACATATCCCTTCCACCTTAAGGAATTTGTACCCATTATGATTGACACTCTGGATTTAGTTATGGTGATGGGATGGACAAATTTGATGGCTAAAAGGATTTATATGGCCACCCACCAGAGCAAGGAATCACTCCTGCTCATTGCTAGATTTCATTTGGAAGATGGTTAGGGAGAGGTTGATGGATTCCAGCTAGTGAGGAAGACACCATTAGGCTTGAAATGTGATGAAGGGGGATGTGATGACAGAATTCGTTGTTTCTATGAAGGATGTGTTATTCGATATATGAAATGATTTAAAATATATAGGGGAGGAGGCACATGTGAAGGCTTGTTCTTTGACCCTCCAAATTAAAGATATTATAGAATACTTTTTGGAGATTGCAGAGGTTATGCACATCCACCTCCCATAGTTTCATGTCTACACCAATGTTCCTTGTTAGAAAACAGGACCATAGAGCAATAAAATATATCCAGTTAAATCATAAACAAAATGAAAAACACATTAAAACATTACTAAGAGACACAGATATAACGTGGTTCACCCAAATGATGGGCTATTTCCACAAAGAAATTGCCAGTCCTTTTATTACAATCCAGAAAGGTGAAGGGATACAACTTGCAGCAAAACCGTTGCACTTCCTCTTCATGCTCTCACATTATCTCTTCCAATACAAAATAATACCATACACGGTCGTGTTACAATGCTTTATTTTATAAGGGAAATACCATGGGAAAATAATACGGTTAACCCAATACCATGGGTTCGCAAAACTGTTGGCCAACACACATCCCAAAAAACATTTCTTGGGGGCTCCACTCTCGAACCCCCGTTTCTCGGGGGTGCTGCCCCAAAATCCCTGTGTCTCGAGGGCGTTTCCCCCAAACCACAAGGTAGGGGGAATGAGTGTACAATACACCTGGGTACAAACACAACTGAATAATATCTCTGGATCTAGAAGATTAGGCTCCACAACCAACAATCTCCCACTTGGAGACTGATCACAGCAACTCCACCGCTACTGCACTTGCTGGACTATGCTTTGGACCTTGGACTTGGAAAATTTCTTATTTTCACCTTCATTCTTGAAGGCCAGCAGAAACTGAGTAGGAACTCAATTTCTCTTTGGTTAATCCCTTTGTCAACCTGTCTGCAGGATTCTGGCTAGTATGTATCTTTTCCAGTTTTAACAGTTCTTCATCTAGAACAAATCTTATGAAGTGGTACTTGAATTGTATATGTTTAGTCCTTGAATGAAAGGCTGAGTTCTTTGCAAGATGAATGGCACTCCCACTGTCGCTGTACAACCTACTATTCTCCTGCTTCTTACCCAATTATTCCATGAACCTCTGCAACCAAATCATCTCCTTACTAGCCTTTGTAGCAACAACATACTCTACTTCTGTTGTTGAAAGTGCAAAAACCTATTGCAGTTTTGAAAGCCAACTTACTGCTGTTCCACCCACAGTAAACACATACCCTGTGGTGCTCCTCCTACTGTCTTTATTAGCATCCATATCTGCATCAACATATCCCTGTAGAACAGTGTCTGAACCTCCAAAAAATAATGCATGTGAAGTGGTACCTCTCAAATACCTGAGAATCCACTGTACTACTTTCCAATACTCTTTACCTGGATTATTCATATACCTGCTCACAACTCCCACTACATGTGCAATATTTGGTCTTGTTCACACCATGGCATACATCAAGCTTCCAACCACCGATGAATAGGGAATCTTGGACATGTAATCTATCTCTTCTTGTGTCTTTGGACACATATCCTTGCTTAGTTTGAAATGGCTAGCCAAAGGTGTACTGACTGGTTTTTCATTCTGCATTCTAAACCTCTGCAACACCTTTTCTATGTACTCACCTTGAGACAACGTCAATTTCCGTTTTTTCCTGTCTCTTGTTATTCTCATACCAAGGATTTGCTTTGCAGCACCTAAATCCTTCATCGCAAATGATTTAGCTAGTTTTCTTTTGAGCACATTTATATCCTGCATGTTAGAGCCTACAACAAGCATGCCATCCACATACAATAACAATATAATATATCTTCTGTTATCTAGCCTCTTCAAATAAACACAATGGTCAGAATGACATCTATCATAACTTTGTTCTGTGATAAACTTATCAAATTTCAAATACCATTGCCTTGGAGCTTGCTTCAGGCCATACAAGCTCTTCTTCAACCTGCGAACCAAATTCTCCTTCCCTTTGACCTCATACCCTTGTGGCTGTTGCATATAAATATCTTCCTCCAAATACCCATTGAGAAAGGTTGTCTTTACATCTAACTGTTCAAGATGCAAATCTTCTACCACCACTAGACTTAAAATAGTTCTAATTGAAGCCATTTTAACAACAGGAGAAAATATTTCATCAAAGTCTATACCTTTATTTTGTGCAAACCCCTTTACAACAAGTCTAGCCTTGTACCGCTTCTTTCCTCCACCTTCTTCCTTCAACCTGTAAACCCATTTATTCTGCAATGCCCTTTTTTTTGTAGGCAACTTAACCAGATCCCAAGTTTGGTTTCTTACCAATGAGTCCATCTCCTCATCCATGCCTTGGTCCCACTTCTTTCTAGTTTCTACCTGCATTGCTTCTTCAAAACATTCTGGTTTACCAGAATCAGTCATCAATAAATAATACAGTGAAGGAGAGAATATTTCAGGGGGTCTACTTAACCTGGTATACGTTCTTACAGTTGTAGGAGTTTCAGGTACTTGCTGTTGCTCTTGATTTTCTGGTGCCTTTGGAACTTCATTTTCTTTGATTTCATCAAGCACTGTGTACTCTGTGTTTTCCTTTTCTTCTTTCTTTCCATGCAATTGATCTTTGTACATGACCTTTTTGTTGAATACTACATCTCTACTCCTAATGATTTTGTGATTTTTAAGATCCCATAAGCGATAACCAAAATCATCAACCCCGTATCCAATAAAGGTACATTTCTTGGATTTAGCCTCAAGCTTTGTTCTATCATCTTTATCAATATGGATAAATGCTTCACAACCAAAAGTTCTCAGAAATGAGTATTTTACCTGTTTACCTGTCCATGCTTCCTCTAGAATGCCACCATCCAAAGCGCTTGAAGGCCCTCTGTTTATTAAATAAACAACAGTCTTTACAATATCAGCCCAAAACTATAAGGGCAACCCTGCATGCAATCTCATACACCTTGCACGCTCCATGATCGTTCTGTTCATCCTTTCTGACACACCATTTTCTTGTGGTGTTCCAGGGACTGTCTTCTCTCTGCGAATCCCATTGTGTGAACAGTAACTATCAAAATCCTTGTTGCAGTACTCGCCTCCATTATCAGATCTGATACATTTCAAACTTTTTCCTGTCTCATTCTTAGCCAAAGCTTTCCACTTCTTAAAAGAATCAAACACATCAGATTTTTGTTTACTGCAATAAACCCATGTTTTTCTAGTTGCATCATCAATAAAAGTAACATAATAATGAGAGCCACCAAGAGATTGTACCTGATCTGGTACCCATACACCTGTATGGACAAGCTCTAACTTTTCACTCTTCTTTTGTTTCCCAACCCTGAGAAATCTAACTCTCTTCTATTTTCCATAAACACAGTTCTCACAGAATTCCAAACTTACCTGCTTCAGATCAGGAAGCAGTTTCCTTGAGTGGAGAAACTGCATCCCCTTCTCACTCATGTGGCCAAGTCTATGATGCCACAACGCCGCACCTGTTTTTGTGGAAGCTACAGAGATAGAATAATCAGTATTATGAGGACATAAATATAACGTACCTACCCTATCTCCTTTTGCTATTACTAGTGATCCTTTAGTGATGTTCCACCACGTTTCTCCAAACGTAGACAAACAACCGCTATCTCCCAACTGCCCTGTTGAGATTCTGTTTCTTTTCATAGCAGGAATGTGCCTTACATCATTTAGCAACCATTCACTTCCATTATTCAACTTAATCCGTACCTTACCCTTTCCAACAATTTTAAATGGTTCATCATCCCCCAATAACACATGCCCAAAATCACCTTGAACATAATCATGAAAGAATTTCCTATGGGGTGTAGCATGACATGAATCCCCTGAATCTACTACCCATTAATCGCTAGTATTATCTAATGCAAGAATCAAAGCATCTTGTAACACATCACCTACTACATTCGCTTCCTGAGTAGTCTCTTGTTGCTTCTCACCTTTCTTCTTTGGTGCTCAACAGTCTTTCTTCAGATGTCATTTCTTACCACAATTCCAACACTCTCTTTTTCTGAATCTGGACTTGGATCTTCCCTTTTTATACTTGCTATGATTTCCTGGGCTCCTTCCTCTCTTTTTTTGTCTCTCTCTGCTCTCCATGGTCAACGCATTACCTGATGTCTCACCTATGTTTTTTCTTCCCATTTCCTCGCTAAGAATAACACCAACAACATCATCAAACTTAAGAGTGTTTGAACTAGGGACAAAGTTACTTACAACCATGACCAAGATATTCCAACTTTCTGGCAATGAGCACTGGATTAGAATATCCCTAACCTCATCATCAAAGTTCACTTTTACAGAACTTAACTGATTGGTAAGTGTATTAAACTCATTTAAATGGTCAGCAACAAATCCACCTTCCAACATCTTCATATTAAATAAAAGCTTCATTAAAAATACCTTGTTAGAAGCCGAGGGTTTTTCGTAGAGCTTACCCAATGCGCTCATCACACCCTCTGTTGTTTCTTCTTTCGAAATATTGAAGGCCACTGACGAAGCCAGGCACATGCGTATTGTTCCCAGTGCCTTTCTATCAAGAAACTCCCATTCTTCATCCTTCATAGCCGCCGGCTGTTTTGCTTTTCCGCCCAACGACAGGTACAGATCCTTCTGGTAAAGATAGTCCTCCATTTGCATCTTCCATAACTGATAGTTTTGGCCATGAAATTTCTCTACCCTAAACTTTCCTTCTTCCGCCATTGCTCCCACTTGAACCAAAAACCCTTCTTTCCTGCGAGTTTACCAACCAAATAGACCTTTTGGCTCTGATACCAATTGTTAGAAAATAGGACCATAGAGCAATAACACATATACAGTTAAATCATAAACAAGATGAAAAACACATTAAAACATTACAGAGAGACACATATATAACATGGTTCACCCAAACGATGGGCTACGTCCACAAAGAAAGTTCCAGTCCTTTTATTACAGTATAGAAAGGCGAAGGGATACAACCTGCAACAAAATCGCTGCACTTCCTCTTCACGCTCTCACAGTCTCTCTTCTAATACAAAATAATACCATACACATTCGTGTTACAATTCTTTCTTTTATAGGGGAAATACCATGGGAAAATACTACGGTTAACCCAATACCATGGGTCCGCAAAACTGTTGGCCAACACACATCCCCAAAAAATTTTCTCGGGGGCTCTGCCCCTGAACCCCTATGTATTAGGGGCGCTGCTGTCGAACCCCCGTGTCTTGGGGGAGTTGTCCCCGAACCCCCATGTCTCGGGGGTGTTGCCCCTGAACCACCTTTTTCAGGGTGCTGCCTCGAATCCCAAGGCAGGGGGAATGAGTGTATAGTACACCTGGGTACAAACACAACTGAATAATATCTCTGGATATGGAAGATTATGCTCCACAACCAACATTCCTCCAGTGATGGAGCACTTTGTTCCCATGCAGTATAGCTTCAAAATCGTTGCAAATGTAAAACTATAATTCAAGGAGAAAGTAGAAACCGACCACACAAATCAAGAAGGAACTGTGGTTGTTGCACCAGAGGAAAAGAATCCCTAGGATTTGGAGCCAGCATTATGCCATCACCTCCTAGACACAAGTATCCCCGAGGTGAGCTCTAGACGTTAAGCTACTAGATGTATTTTTTTTTGAATCATATGTTGGTTAAAATGTCATGTCCCCAATTAAATAATTTCCAAATAAGACTACTTGCAAATAATGTTCCACCAACCTACTAGCTCCCTAGGTTGAGATGGAGACATAAATTTTGTAATAAGGGGCTATGGGACCCAAAAGTACTTTAGTTTACCATATTCACATTTAAATGGCTCACATAAATGATAAATGCAAAGAAAATAAGGTGGCATGGGTTCATGAAGACACTTAGAAGCTTGTGGAGCCTTTGGATGACTAGATTCCTCATGCACTTGGAATGATCTTCATCCAAATTCGAACACATGGGTAATTTAATGTTATTGGAGGGTGATGTGGTGTTAAATATCATATAATGAGCCAAGGAAGTCAAATAGGTAAATGAGAGTAACTCCCATGGAAGAAGAAGAGACTAGAAGACAAAGTGTGCCACTTGGAAGGATATTCCATGCACTCTATGACAACAAATGATGAAATATTCTATGAAAAGTATGACAAATTCAGACCTCATTGCAGACATATGAAAAATATTACATGACAAGGAAAAAAATAGCCACCAAGAGGTCGAATTTCAGAGTTATAGGAATCCATTCAAATTGGGGAAAGAATTTGAGCATGAAGAGGAAGATAAGCGCCATGAGAGTTATTAAACCACTAAGATGAGTTGGAGGAATCCCATGGAGGGAAATTTGAACTTAGGAGGCCTCATGAAGTTAATAAAAGGATTTCATGAGGAAGGATAATGGATTTTGATCATTTGTTAATTGGCCTTTGGAATTTTAAAGAGATTTTTCTTGTCCATTGCATGGTGAGTGTTCACTCTCCCTGCTTGTGAACCAATTTTGAGGGAGTTGGATTCCTTTCCAAGTTGGTTGATGCAGAGGCCATTCAGAAATATCATTGGAGCTTAATTAAGGACTTTTAGTTATAGGTTGAAGGTCCATACAGTTGAATTCTCATCTATCTCCCTATTTGCTCATTCCTTCTTCTAGATTCCCCCACTCTCATGTTGATGGCACATTTGTTGGAGTGGTGCTTGCAATTTGATGAGGATATTTGGTGCCCAAGATTGGGTATATGATGTATGGATCTGTAGTCTTCTTTCCATATGCTCTGTAAGTCTAAATATCATAAATCGATGTATGAAAGGCTTGCATTCCCATGCTCTTGAATGACTAGTTTTCATGTATTTGGCTTGCATTTTGGAAAGAGTTGTATATAATATTTGTATGAGGAATTTTATATAAATTCAATGATTATGGGGAATCCATAAATGATTTATAATTCTATAATTTCATGATCATAATATTTGTATCTCGAAATTCAAGAAACTCCAGTGTGAAAGGCTCACATTCCCATGCTCTTTAATAGCTAGTTTTCATGGATTTGGATTCAATCTTGAAGCAGTTTTATATCAGATTTGTATGAGGTATGTTCTCTTAGTTTGATGAGTTTGTGAAATACATATATGATGTGTTACTCTGTAATTTAATGTCCCTATTCTCTATGGATCGAAATTCAAGAAATCCATATGTGAAACTCTTGCAATTCCATGCTACTAACTCACTAGTTTTGATGTATGAAGGGATTTCACTAGTGTTTAATACTATTGAGGAATAAATTTTTATGCTATATATGGTCTCTATATGTCACATCCTGATCTGAACCTTTAACTCTACCTTTGATATGTCAAAATCGAGCTAGTTATGCAATTTCCCCATAAACAATTTCACTGAAAGTTATCAAACAAATGTGGAACTCTATAACCAATTTGCATAACTAATAAACATGTGTAATGATAGTACATGAGGTATTATACCATTCCCCATACTCTTCTAAAAAATTTGGTAGGTTCATACATGAGTTGTGAATCCCAGTTGGCCTACACCCTAGGGGGGATTTCATCACAATTTTCTAGTAATTTGGCCTTTTTGTCATCAGCCCAAAATGAAGTTGCAGAGGTATGAAGTTATTAATAAAGTGATAAGAGAGCCCCTTTATAGGTATTAATACTCATTATATCAGTTCATTTCATAGTCGGGACCCTTTGGTGCCATTTGGAACCTCTAGAGTCAAGACTAGTTAATCCCGAATTTGCCCAATTTGTGCATTTCTCCAAATTTCCAAGAGGGGATGTTACATAAAATCGATGTATCTCTTTTTTTTGCAAGGTTGAACTTCTATCATACATTTGGTGTCCTCTATAGATATGGGGTCTATAGCAAAGTTCCACAGTCATCTTTTTTCCATCTAGGTTTTGATATGAATATGCAAATAGCCTTTTGCGGTTTGAAGGTAATCGTGTAGGGATTCATAGTGGAAATCATGAGTTTGGTTGTAATGGTTTTGGGTATATAAGTAGATAGATCAAGTATTTTTCTTTATGGCAAGGTGTTTAGACAAGTTTTGAACAACTGAAATAATTTTGTAATATGTCATTGCAAGCTTCAAGGACTTGGATGCCATACCTAGGGACCTATAAACTATGTATATGTAATTTCTACACTCTAAACAAGAGTTGATGGAGTGTTTCAACTGGTTGCAGATGAAGGTCTTGGAAGGGAATCCTAGAGATTGAATTCATTAATGTGAATTAAGTCGAGTGAGTTGGCATATTTGGATTTACAATTGTTTTTCTTTCAAGCATTTTGTTGTGGTTTGGATTGTGTTTTTGGTGTCTATTTAGAGAATTTTGTTGTGGTATGGCTTGCTTTTTTGGTGTTTTTAGAAGAAGTTTTCTATTGTATAGATTGCGTTTTTAGAGTTGGAGTGACTTAAGGTGGGGTTCTACATAAGCATGTATGAAAAAACAAGCTTATATAACCCATGTATGTGCAATGATAGTTACAATTCAAGGGTTTTCTAAGCTGAATGATGTGTGTTTTCTTTGTCAACGTGAAATCTATTTCCCTTATGACGAGGATTCAAAACCTTATGATCTAGTTGTTTATCTAAGATATTCAGAGGAATCATTACTCTCTCGATAAAATCATCTTTGATAACATCCTTGTCCTTTACCACAACCTCCAAAGACAAAGTCGGGGTCCGGTCTTTTGAAAATGCAAAAATATAATTCCACATTGGATTGGTCGTCTTCTCAAAATGATTCGTCGTTCCTTTGTAGTTCCCCATATTGACCTCCATATAAGGATCACAGTTCCCACTAATGTCCATGGCGAGGAGTTCCCGGGCCTTGATGACTTGAAGTATTGAACCATGCCCCTAAGTATTAAACTATACTGTAATTAAAAATTATGGCGAAACGTCCCTATTGGCGTTAAATGAAGTTGCATTTAAAAATATAGGCTGTACTATGCACTTTCACCAGTAATTTCATATTCATTATCAATCTCTACTATGATTTGATCTTCCATCCTTTAACCACTGGAAATGCCAAAGTCGTACAACTTTGCAGCTTCATGTGCATTGTTTCTTCTGGAATGATATTCAAATACTATATTAAGATATTGTGTAGAGACTCAATTCAGTAATTGTTTGTTTTATCTAGCAATTGTTTATATTTTTGCTTTGTTTGTGTAAGTAGGTATTCACAAGGTTTTGAATAGGGAGTTCCTTAACACTACATTTATTCATTATCTATTCTACACTTAATAAGCATGATTTTACTCTTTTTACAACTAAAACTAAACATATATTGTTTTCATTTCAAACTTTGTTAACCTTAATGATGAATTTGGTGATTAAGTTCGAAATCACAATTTTTTTTTGTAAGCAAGCACCCACAAAGTTTTGAACCAGTGACCTTACGCAAGGAGTGCCTTAACAGTACACCCATCCACCATTTATTCTATGCCCCGTGGGAAAAGTTTGAAATAACAATTAAGATGAACTTAACAATCACATAAGTAACTATTCTCTTATGATTTTGGAATGAAATTCAAATCACTATATTAAGATTTTTTTGGTGAAGAATGGCTTAATAATTGTGTTTTGTCTAGCAAACTTATACATTTGTGTGCTCTTTGCACCTAAAGTTAAGCACAGTTGAGGACTCAAATAGAAGTGTTTCCAAATTTTTTACTTTTCATCATTGTATACAACTATTTGTATGGTTAGAAATCTTGGCAAAATGTTAATTGACATTTTTATATTTGATAAATTTTGGACTCCATTTCTAATATTTATGTTGATGTCATAGAAAAATCATTGCACTTAATTGATGTATTTATCTAACACTTGAATAATGATACCATATTTACTTTTATAATGATAATGCTACATTTACACTATTTCACTAATTGAATTTATCTTTACTTCAACTAATTTAATTCATCTTAAGAGGAAGGTACTTAGCAACACTACTGCTAATTCCTCTTGTTAAATATCGCTTTCAAGATTATTTTTTCTCTCATATTTATCTTAATAAGGGTTTCTTATAAATACTTTTTCAACATTAAGTTTACTCTCTATTATCACGAAAAACTAGCACACATGCGACAATTTTGCGATTCACATGATAAATTTTCATCAACATATAGCATGCATCTAGTAGAAAACTTATTCATAAGATCTAGATAGCATATTGAGTTGAAAGTGGCCCCAAAATAATAAATAAATAAAAACATCATGGGTTTAACTATATTCATACGCGCTACAATGCGTAGCATTAGAACAACACCCACACTAAAATGCGGCAATCTATTCGAGATCTATGCGTCTAACACAAACTATAGGCTCTCACCCACTAGTGGTGCACTGAAGGCTCATGAAATATCCACTTACCCATTTGAATTCGAATTTGGCCTCTCACACACTTGGTTTGCTTAAATGGCCTCTTGGTGTACTTTGGATCCAAAATACGGATCAATGGGTTCACACTATGATCTTGTCATTTCTTAGCCACCTCTTGGCCTATAAAATAAGTCCATGGGCATGCTTGTTGTAAGAATTTTTTTTAGAAAAGTTATGTTGTCAGAATTGAGATCAAACATCCCCTTAGCTAACCTCTTCACTCTTGCCAATCATTTCCAAAGCTCCCTTTCCTCCTTCCCTTAAGGGGAAACTGCTCTTCTTACATATTGGTTCATTAACCGCTGCACAAACATTGTTGGATAAGAAAGGCCTCCCTTAGGAAAAGTGTTTTCCTCCTTTTGGAGCTCACCTCTCCAAAGTGTTGTATTAGCTTGACCATTGGGAAATATACAAGTGGTTTGGATCACATTGATTGTTGGAGTTTGCATCCTCTACTCCCTTTATTATTTTGTTTAACTTTCATTGTCATTTTGTTTGTTTTATTTTGTTTCCCTCTAACAATATACTGTAGGATCACTTGAGGTCATCCAACCACCACTGAAAGGAGATTCAAATATTGAGACTTTTCTTTATCCTACAAGGCCTATTCCCATCCCAAAGTGGGAAGGCACTCTTGTACATTATTTCCCACAACAATACTATTAATGACGACTCCACTTCATTTTTGCTAATTTATCTTTGAGTAGGTTGTTATTTTTAGTGTGGTTAATTTTGTTGATGTAATTGTAACTTCAGAATGTATTCACTTGTATTTCTCATGTATTGTAATCCGATGTTTATTCCGGGATGTATTTGTAATGTACTTGATTCAAGTCATGCCCCGATGTTCCTATCGGGAAGTTCTATAATGTAAACAAGTCATGTCAAGTCATTGTGGGTAACCCTCCTATTGGCTAAGGGTTAAAGTCCCCGCAGTTCTGGGGCACTAGGGTTATTAGAATCTCCTGGAGAGGTCAGCCCTAGTAGGGTTTAGTCAAGTCAGGAATTAGTATAAATAGAGAGTTGGCCTCTCTATTTATCACACATCTCATACACACTCAAGTGTAGTGCATAGTTGAGGAAGGAGAAGATGCTGGGGCTAGACAGAAAGAGGTTACTGCTATCGGAAGATCACCTTATTGTTTTGGGGTTTTACTTTTGGTGCTGATTCTATCTCTAAGGAATTTGCGGGGTTTTCACCATTTATGGTTTCCTCGAGGATAAACACTGTGTCCATTGTCTCTTGTGTTTGATTGCTATGCTTGTTATTCTCTCAGTTAAAGATCCTAATATAATGCTAGCTTAATGATAAAAATCTAACATGGTATCAGAGCTAACCTGAGAAGAAGACACTATGCAGCTGCGGGAACTAGGGCTTCCTACTTTGTGGATCTCTCTCCACATATTTTCAGCAAAAGAAGGTTGGAATAACTCTCCTCCTTAGGGCGCATCTTTCTGTTGAAGCAGAATCCAATTCTGAGGTTTTTCAGTTTTGGATCCGACACTACTACCGAAAATTAGGGCTTTCCACAGAAGTGGAATTTTTCAGTGATCCCAGGCCTGGATTGATCTCCTCCTCAAAATTGAAGTTAGAGATCAATATCAAAGAATTTGGTTGGACATAACTCTGGAAAAGCAAAACCCTAATCTGCTCCTGAACCAGCACTGCAGAATTTCAACTCCAAATCCAGATTTGACATCTTGACCTAGTAAGATCTAAATATTTTGTATTTCCATTTGAGGTTCTCAGTTAAGATGTCTCCTCATACTAAGCTTGATGAAAATCTTGAGGGATTTGATAACTTCCGAGCCTGGAAGTATAGGATCTCCCTGGTCCTGGAAGAAAATGAGTTGGAATCCTATATCAATGAGGAGGTTCCAGTTCCAGAGGGAGATGAGGCTAAGGCCTTACATAAGAAGAAGTTGGTTTATGGAAAAGAGTATTATTGCTTATTCAATCAAGGATCACCTCATACCACAGGTGTCCTCCCTTAAGACACCTAAAGCTATGTTTGATGCCCTAACCAAATTGTTTGAAGGGAAGAACATAAACAAGAAGATGACTCTGAGAAACCAATTGAAGAATGTAAAGATCTAGAATGCTGAGACCATCTAGTGTTACTTTAAAAGGGTATCTCAGATCAAGGAACAGTTGGAAGCAGTAGATGAAGAAGTGGAAAAAGCAGAGATTGTGATGACCACCTTGAATGGTCTCCCTAGATCATGGGACTCTTTCAGTCAAGGGATCTGTTCTAGAAAGAAGTTATTCAAGTTCAGTAGACTATGGGAAGAATGCTCTCAAGAAGAAGCTCGGATAGCAGCTCGAGAAGAAAATATGGGAAGTGAAGATCAAGCTCTCACAACCCACACCAAGAAAATCAGAAGGAACCATCATCACTCCAAAGGTAAGATCTCACACTCTAGAAGAGATATGTCTACTATTAGATGTTACACATGTGATGAGAAAGGTCACATATCCAAATTCTGCCCTAATAAAGGGAACTTACAGAAGTAGAAGGAAAACAAGATAAGACATCATGCTCATGCTGCAGAGGATGATGAGCCTTCCACAAAGAGAATCGGACAAGAAAGTGATTCTTCAAGTGATGAAGAATATGTGCTGATATCCGCTCTCACGGGAACTGTTTCACATGGAAGCAATGATTGGCTCATAGACAGTGGTGCTTCCAAGCACATGCTGGGATTCAAAGAATCATTTGTGAAACTATTTGAACATGAGTCACCTCACAAGGTGAAACTTGGGGATGAATACTAGTATCCAATAAAAGGTAGTGGTGAATCCTCCTATAAACTAGACTCTAGAAATTCTATGAAGATGAAGAATTTATTATTTGTTCCAGGGCTAAAGAAGAACATCCTCTCCATATCTGCATTGGATGCAAAAGGAATGAGGGTTTCTTTCATAGATGGCCAAGTTCTTATGTGGCCAAAGGGAAATACTTTTGACAATGCAATAGTGATTGGGGAACAAGAAGGAGGTCTATACAAGTTGAAGGGCCAACCAGAACAAGCTTTGGTTCATGACTCAGTAGAACCAAATGAACTTTGGCATAGAAGGCTTGCACACGTGCATTATAGAGCACTACCACTTGCAAGCAAAGCTATTGAAGGTCTTCTAGAAATTCAAGCAAAACATGATGGAGTCTGCAAAGGATGTGCGAAAGGAAAGAATACAAAGAATACATTTCCAAGTAGCGAGAGCAAGGCAAAAGGAATCTTGGAAATCATCCACTTCGATGTATGCGGACCAATGTCATCAAGTTCACTAAGCGGGTATGTATACTATTTTTCTTTCATTGATGATTTTTCTAGTAAGACATGGATTTACTTCATGAAGAACAAAGATGAAGTATTCAGCAAGTTCAAGGAATTCAAAGCCTTGATTGAGAATCACACAGAGAATAAGATCAAGACCTTTCGATTAGATAATGGCAGAGAATTCACATCGAATGAATTCAAAGAGTTATGCAAAGACTCAGGGATTAAGAGGGAGTTGTCCACCCCATATAATCCACAACAGAATGGGACTGCAGAAAGGAAGAATAGAACTATCATGGAAGCTGCAAGAGCTATGCTTCATGATCAAGATCTTCCTATGCATATTTGGGCAGAAGCAGCCAGAATAGCGGTATATGTACAGAAATGTACTCCACACAGAGTACTCGAGAACAAGACTCCCGAAGAAGCCTTCTCCGCCAAGAAACCAGAAGTCAGCCATCTCAGAATATTTGGCTGTCCTGTGTACATACACATTCCAAAAGAGAAGAGGACAAAATCAGATCCTTAAGGAAAGAAGGGTATATTTGTGGGATGCTCTGAAAGCTCGAAGTCTTTTAGAATATATTTCCCAGGGTTCAAGAAGATTGACATTAGCAGAGATGTAACATTCAACGAAGATTCAGCCTACATCAAATCCAGAAAGAAACCTGCTGAAGAACCTGAAGAAGCAGAAGCACCCAGAATTCATGATACAACCATGAACAAAGAAACTCAAGAAGAATATTGAGAATTTGAAGAACCACAAAGACCTGTAGATCCACCTCAGGAGAATAATCCTCACAAGAGGAAACCTGCTTGGGTACAAGAAATTATCTAAGGTGCAGAAAGATATGGGGCTCCAGAAGAGAATCACAGAGAAAGAAAGAGGTCTAGATCCTGCTCCAGGTATGTAGCATTAATATGTGATTTCATCGATAAAGAACCTTCCAATTATGAAGAAGCGATAGAACAGAAATAATGGAAGGATGCTATGATCGAAGAGTATCAATTAATCATGAAGAATGATGTTTGGGATGTTTTCCCAAGACCAGAAGGGAAGTCAGTTGTAACTTCCAAATGGATCTACAAGATTAAGCATGCTGCAGATGGTAGCATAGAGAAATATAAAGCAATATTTGTTGCTCGTGGTTTCTCCCAGAAAGAAGGAATAGACTATGAAGAAACCTTTGCACCTGTAGCTAGATACACTTCCATCAGATCGGTACTTTCTCTGGCTGCAGTGATGAAATGGAAGATACACCAAATGGATGTCAAGACTGCTTTATTGAATGGGGTAGTGGAAGAGGAAGTGTATGTGGAGCAACCACTCGGTTTTGAGACACATGACAGAGAGTCTCATGTTTGCAAATTGAAGAAATCCATGTATGGTTTGAAACAAGCACCTAGGACTTGGTACGGTAGAATTGATAGTTTCCTATCCAGTTTGGGATTTACCAAGAGTAAAGCAGATTCCAACCTTTACTACAAGGTTGAACATCGAAAACCAGTGATGCTCCTACTATATGTTGATGATATTTTTGTAACAGGTATGTATGGGTTGATTGCAGATATGAAAAGGAAGCTTGCTGCCGAGTTTGAAATGAAGGACTTGGGTATGATGCATTATTTTCTAGGTATGGAGGTGTCGCAGAATACAGATGGAATCTTCCTTGGACAAGGGAAGTATGTAGTAGAGATCCTGAAGAGATTTGGGATGATGGATTGCAAGGCATTAACCACACCTATGGCATCGAACCTAAAGCAATTGAGTGATGCTTCATCAGATTCGGTTGATGCCACGATGTATCGTCAAATGATTGGGTCCTTGATGTACCTGACGAACATGAGACCAGATATTTGCTTTGCTGTGAACACCTTGAGCGAATTCTTGACAGATCCGAGACATGTTCACTTGATTGTTGCAAAGCACATTCTGAGGTACCTGAAGGGTACGGTTGATTATGGGCTCAAGTATAAGGCTGATCAGGAGATTAACCTGGAGGGTTATGTTGATTTAGATTGGGCAGGTAGTGCCATCGATAGGAAGAGCACTTCAGGGTGCTGCTTCAGTATAGGATCAGGTGTGATCTCTTGGTTTAGCAGGAAGCAATCTTGTGTGGAATTGAGTATAGCTAAAGCAGAGTATGTTGCAGCTTGTTCATCTAGATGTGAGGCAGTATGGCTGAGGAAGCTACTGTCTGATTTATTTGATCTCCAGTTAGATGCTACTTGTATATATTGCGACAACCAGAGTTGTGTGAAGTTGTCAGAGAACCCAGTGTTCCATGACAATTCAAAGCATATCGAGATCAATTATCACTATATCAAGGATATGGTACAGAGAGGAGCAGTGAAGCTCCAGTATGTTGCGACAGATGAACAGATAGTTGATATGTTGACTAAGCCATTGGCTAGGGCGAAGTTTGAGTACTTCAAGGAGAAGCTTGGTGTTCTTCAGATCAAGATTCCTCCTAAGAGGAAGTGATGAGTCTATGATGTGCATTTCTGACATGGTGAGAGGATTGGTTCCTTCCATGGTCAGATGTAAGTGCTGTGCCTTTCCAAGATGGTGAGAGGATTGGTTCCTTCCATGGTCAGATGTAAGTGCTGTGCCTTTCTGACATGGTGAGAGGATTGGTTCCTTCCATGGTCAGATGTAAGTGCTATGCTTTTCTGACATGGTGAGAGGATTTGTTCCTTCCATTGTCGGATGTAAGAGCTATGACATGGTGAGAGGATTGGTTCCTTCCATTGTCAGATGTATGTGATGATCCCACATCCAGCATGAAAAAGGGTTTGGTTCTATGAAGACACATCTAGTATGAAAAAGGACTAGCTCTGTGTATATCCCACATCCAACATGAAAAAGGGATGGCTCTGTGAAGACACATCTAGTATGAAAAAGGACTAGGTCTGTGTAGATCCCACATCCAACATGAAAAAGGGCCGGCTCTATGAAGACACATCTAGTATGAAAAAGGAATAGCTTTGTGTAGATCCCACATCCAGCATGAAAAATGGTTGGCTCTGTGAAGACACATCTAGTATGAAAAATGACTAGCTCTGTGTAGATCCCACATCCAACATGAAAAAGGGCTGGCTCTATGAAGACACATCTAGTATGAAAAAGGACTAGCTCTGTGAATACTCATCTAGTATGAAAAAGGACTAGCTCTGGGTAGATCCCACATATAGTATGAAAAAGGACTAGCTCTGTGAAGACTCATCTAGTATGAAAAAGGAATAGCTCTGGGTAGATCCCACATCTAGTATGAAAAAGGACTAGCTTTGTGAATACTCATCTAGTATGAAAAAGGACTAGCTTTGTGTGATTATACATCCAGTATGAAAAAGGACTGGCTCTGTAGATGTACATCCAGCATGAAAAAGGGCTAGCTCTGTAGAACTTCCTATGACGAGAAGAATCAAGAGATAGCACCCATGATGATTCAGTGATGATGATCCAACAATGATGATCCAGATCGAGTGATGATCTAGATCCAGTGATGATCTAGATCGAGTGATGATATAGATCCAGTGATGATCCATATTGAGTGATGATCCAAATCCGAAGATGAAGATGACTTGAAGAAGAAGATAACCTGAAGATGAAGAAAACTTGAAGATGAAGATGACTTGAATATGACGAGGACTCAATGATGATCTAGATGATACAGAGAAGAAGACTTGTGTTGGAAATTGTGTCAAAAGAATACCTTCCTAGTTAAGAGGGAGTGTTGATGTAATTGTAACTTCAAAATGTATTCACTTGTATTTCTCATGTATTGTAATCCTATGTTTATTCTGGGATGTATTTGTAATGTAATTGAGTCATGTCATGCCCCGATGTTCCTATCGGGAAGTTCTATAATGTAAACAAGTCATGTCAATTCATTGTGGGTAACCCTCCTATTGGCTAAGGGTTAAAGTCCCCGTAGTTTCGGGGCACTAGAGTTATTAGACTCTCCTAGAGAGGTCATCCCTAGTAGGATTTAGTCAAGTTAGGAATTAGTATAAATAGAGAGTTGGCCTCTCTATTTATTAGACATATCATACACACTTAAGTGTAGCGCATAGTTGAGGAAGGAGAAGACACAGGGGCTAGATAGAAAGAGGTTACTGTTGTCGAGAGATCACCTTACTGTTTTGGGGTTTTACTTTTGGTGTTGATTCTATCTCTGAGGAACTTGTGGGGTTTTCACCATTTATGGTTTCCCTGAGGATAAACACTGTGTTCATTGTCTCTTGTGTTTGATTGCTGTGCTTGTTATTCTCTCAGTTAAAGATCCTAATATAATGCTAGCTTAATGATAAAAATATAACAAATTTTGGTTGTTTTGTGTGGTTAATTTTAGGTGAAGATGACCATCCCTTTCATTCCTGAAATTCATCCTCCATTTGACCATTTCAACCATTTTTACAATAGCATGCTTCTCGATGTCTCTGGCGTGATGACAACATGCCTTAATATCTAATGGATGCGCTGACAACATAGTTTAACAATATTCCACCCACACGGTTTTCTTGTCTCGAAACAACGATGTTTTACTTCATTGTTCCCACACTACAATGCACCAACGAGTTCTTTTATCATGTTGCAACTTGATTGTAAATTTTATTTTCATGCTTTCTATCAATTTTTTTTTATCTGCTTGCACAACAATCTATAGCCCACTAGCTGCGCACTAATGAACTAATAATTAATTAGCTTACAATGGTTAATTCTTCCTTTAGCAATTATCCCACCTAGACCAAGATTACGTAGTAAATGGGTCATCCCTCAAAATCTACTTAGGTAACCAACATTGAGGGTCCCCAAGGACCTCATCATTGTCACTAGTAATTGGGATGCCATATGTTTTTTATTCTTTTTCTTTAACATATTTAGTTTAAAGTAGTGTAGAATCCACTTTGTGCACACAATAAAGAACCTAAAGTCCCTTCCCTTACCAAGTATGCTCTTCACAATTTATGTGAATAAAAAAAGGGAGTGAAGGATGAAATACCTCCTATGCACACTTAGCATTTATTTTTGCAAGCATCACTAGTTTGTTTAGATCTAATATTACAATTTGTTACGGAGAAAACTTCCTATGCCTTGGGGTACCAAAACAGACAGAGTAACCGCAGAAATCAATCCTTTCCTATATGTAAGACAAACCAAACATCCAACACTAAAGGATATCGAAACATACCTTATTCCGGATGGTTGATGTAGATCTCCGTTGAGCTTTTCCACTCTTGCTTGTATTAACAATTTGCTCTCTCAACATTCAGCAAATAAGACAAGCATGCTATATAATCGTGTTAGACCTACTCTAGAATATATAATCAATAACATATAAGCATTTAAAAGCATCCATGGATTCAATACTCATTTAAATACACATTATTGGACAAGAAAAGATATTTCTATTAATATAAATCAGAGATTACAATAGTTACAAGCTCTATCGGCACGTCTGCAAATCAGAGAAACTGAGTCCTCCACCTGGGCCTCCACCACTTCAATCCTCCATCTCTCGATAGCAAGCTCACAAA
>LPNX010313049.1:230583-255986 GCA_001517045.1 Pseudotsuga menziesii | reverse complement strand
ACAAAGTGCTCCAAGGGACAAAGGGATGCAGACTCAAGTATAAGCTCCAGCAACAATGGACTATAGTTTTCTTGCTCTTCAATTCCTCCCCTTTCAATGTCTCCAAAGGGTTCCTTATATAGTGCTTCAATGGGGTAATGGAAGGTCAAATACGAGCGATCTCAAGGCATATGGAAGGCCAAGAGACGAGTGACTCAGATCCACATCAAGGAAAACTCCAAAACTATTTGGCCTTTTGCACACATCCCGATGTACGCGGGTTTGAGGGTCATATCCGTGTATATACGCGAGAAAGGGATTAAAAGTCGCGTATAGCAAATAATGCATATTTTTAGGGATGATCTTGGAAACATCAAAAGTAAAAAAATGGTCCATGGGGTCTAAAGAGTCTACAGAGAGATAGGGAAGGCCATAAAGGTGTGATCCACCATGTGTGGTAAAATCAACTGTAATAGATGCCCCCTAATGTGTGAGGTCAGAGGGGTGATACGATGGCTAAAATACATTATAATTCCATCCTAGAAGTGGAGTGATGAAGAACCAGGTGGAAGAACTAGCCATCCAATAGTATAATACAATGATGAAACTCTGCACATAATTGCAAGTAGATATAGTAGTCCTGGATACATAAGAGTACAATGGCCATGAATAGGCATGATACAAAATATGACATGTGTGGTCATCGCCACGTACAATATCGATAGATCAGAATCTCCATGATGAAGATATACAAAGGATCATGATCTCCATGAAAGCTAAATATATACAATGGATCAAGATCTCCATAATGGCTGGAAATATTTGACATGCACTGGAATCAAGTCACGAGAGTTGAAATCTCATGAACACTGGGACGATCAAGGAGGTAGCATAAATGAAATGTGACCAAACTAGAAGGTCTTCTACACAATCCTCTACAAGTACATGTCCTACTATGTGAATAGAGGTGTAGAGGATGAACATAGTAGTCCATCGTTTGATTATCGGTCATTGATGTATACCGCTAACAGACATGAGATCACCCACCGATAATGAAAATGGGAATCAAGGTACTAGAGTGCAAGCTAACAAGTGTGAATAAATGTGCCGAGGTCGAACACTTGAGAGGATCCATTGATCAGGGAACATTGATGCATTCCCAAAACTGTCGATGGCGAGAGAACTTGCCACTGATGACTGCAAGTCTCAAGGCACTAAAAATGACTCTAGATTCTTATCCTAGAATAAATGATCTGAAGTCGATGGGATGAAATCTGCTGGAAGGAGGGCATTAATGGATCCCCCATCATCCAACATGAGGTACTCAGCAAAGCTGTATAATGTGGAAGGACTCGATCATAATGTGCAGGAACCAGTATTAGTACCAGGAATGGTTGACATGCAAAGTTAAGAGAACTGAGGAATGGCTGACTCAAGTTTCAAATTCCTTCGAACAAGAGAATAAAGGCGAATGGTGACTGAATGTAGGTAGCATAGACTCGATATACAAAACTGGGACATCTATGTGACATAGGAGGCATCGACAGAGGCTCCATAGGGACTGGAAGCTTAACCAGTTGGTGGAGATAAACTCAGAGAAATGAGTACAGCTCCTAAAGTCAAACTATTAACCCAATCAACGGATGTGATATACAGTGCTCTGTTCGAAGGTGACATGACTCGACTGCTGCCAAAGTTAACATATTTTCCTATCCAGCTTTTTGGTTTTTTGATTTTTTTTGGTACTTTTTCAAATATTTTGAAAAGCTTGAAAAAGAATAAAAGTGCTTTATAGTTACAGACTAGGAGGAGATGAGTGTCAATGGGAAAACAAACTAGTTCCAAGCAGCGAAACATACCTATGGTCAATGCAAGGATACATGTGTAGGATAACGACACTCGGGGGAAAGTCCCCTCCTGGTAAAAATGGGGAATCAAGCTGCAAAGGATATATAAAATGGCTTTGCGTGGCTAGACCTGAGACAAGCTCAGGCTATATAGTTGATAATCAAAGTCAGGGAAGCCAGTATAAGGCTCAATGAGGCAGGAAAAACTCATGATAATGCAATTACAACTTGACATAAGGGATTCCTAGGGAAAAAGGCCAGCAAACAGGTCAAGAGGAGTATGAGGCTCTTGTGCAAAGACATGGTGATACTATACAATGGACTCCCACACCCTAAAGGAAGAAATGTTGGCATGGGCACCAAATACAACAAAGGAGCTAACTAGGGCACCCATGTATGGTCAAGCTCTACCATTCACATCATGTCACTTCTAAAACAACAAGAAGGTTTGTGACAAGATAGAATGGGTTCGTACCTAAGGTTATAATGAAATGGTCATAAGGTCATGCAAAATGCAAACTGATGTGAAATCTAACCTATATGCTAGTTTAGACATAATACCTAAAATCGACACGAACAAGTCAAAACAATGGTCGAAATGGCACTCAAAATGGACTCCTACATCATCAGATTAGTCCAAAATGGTCCAAAATGGTCAGAAACGGTTCAAAACTATAGAAAGTGGGTAAAAAATTTCAAAAATTTCTAAATTTTCCTATAAATAGTAAAAAATTCAAAAATTACATATCATTTGAAATTTTTACCCATTTGAGCTCAAAACTTCCAATGCGAATTTCGAGAGTTTCGTTTGGTGAAATTTGACACCGTTTGTTCCAGGTAACTTCTCATGTCCTCCTCTTCCATTTTCATGCAAATTTTTCAATTTCCATGGTCAATTTTGATTTTTAGGCCAGTCTAAAATGGTTGTTTCGGTCCACGTAGATATCGGGGCTTTTTCCGTGTATAGGGCTGGCTATACGCGGAAAAATCGCCCAAAACCACGACATACACGACTGTTTGACAAAAAGTCACGTATGCGGTCGCGCACAAGGTTTTTAAAGGTAAATATTGACCAAAAACTACTTTTAATGTGCATGATGGTTCTAGAATTGAGGGAGAGGGAACATGGAGACCGAGAAGAGGCTGTTCTTGGTGATCTAATGGCTCAACAAGCTCTATGTGCATGTGGGCTATACACGTTTTGGTGTCTTGACAGCTTGAGGGCCAAACCAAGACTCCTGTAGATGCTAGTAGACTACTAGGATCCAAACTTAGAGTCCTTTCATATCGACGGGATGTCCCTCACTATAGAGGTGGAGGACATATATTTCATTACTGGATTGTCTCGATGGGGAGAGGTGGTGAACCTATGCTCTCGCGGGCCCAGAGGTGGCCTCACTATTGATGAGTACATTGTAGTATACTGTTTTCCAGACATGGAAAAGGTGGGGAGTCAAATCCAAACAAACTCCATCCAGGTACTAGGATTGAAGGCCATACTATTGGCACTCAGTAGGATAGCTGGTCTAGCATCACTCCACTAGGACTCGAGGCCATTGATGTTCTATGCAGTGGAGTGCATGAGACCCATAGTTTACGATTGGAGCATTGCACTTTTGAGTAACATGAAGCAGCAACTCAGTGACTACAAGATGGGCAGGGTGTGAAAATTTGGTTTCGGCAGCATACTGAGCACATTCTTCTTTGATCGTGTACTAGGGCTAAGCCCTAGAGTTGACGTTCCTCCTCACGGGGTTCGGGATATGTACCAATGGAATTAGGCAGATTCTATGCATAGACTGGGCGGAGGTAGGGTGTCTAACCCCTACCCAGCTGACTTTTTTCCATGGTGGCGGTGGCAGATTGTTGCCATCGAAGAATATCCCTATGCAGAAATAGATTTCCGAGGAGATCCTGACATGCCCCTACCACCAGGAGTAGCATACGATGATATTAGTAACGAATCCCAAACCCTTCTTTTTAAATTTTTTTGTGTTTTTTGATATATTGACTCAAAATACATGTTTTGGTGTGATGACACATAGTGACAATCTGTCATTGGTATGCAGATGTTGGACCACAGTGGCTTGAAGGTTTCCCTTGTCATAGACAGAGGGGAAGAGGAGATGACATCATGGGCGTGGATGTGGAGCAGACTCTCCAAAGCATCCACACAAACTTTGTA
Organism: Pseudotsuga menziesii; assembly: GCA_001517045.1. NCBI lineage: Eukaryota > Viridiplantae > Streptophyta > Pinopsida > Pinales > Pinaceae > Pseudotsuga > Pseudotsuga menziesii. Next base: position 251,975 of record LPNX010313049.1, on the reverse strand, counting down.
CGCTTGACACACAGGGTACCCATGGTGCAAGTCAAGGACTTGCCTGAAGCCATGCAGCGTCAAGTGGTTGGTGTACCACGAGCATGGTTTTGGTTATTCCGATGACTAGCTAGAGTCATGGTGTGCTACCACGATCAGAACCTCCCTCCTCCTCCACAGGCTTAGAGACCTGAGAGTGCTTCATTTTTGTACGACTGTGTATTATATTTTGGTGGCTCGGAAGCCCCATTTTGTATTATGACACTTATGTATTATAACGTCACATTTTGGATGTTTAATGAAATTTTTTTATGATGATCGATCTTATTTATTTACATGTGTGTAAAAATGTATGTTTGTGATATGCTTATGCTCTATGAAACAAATGCCAATCTGACACATAGTTAGCATATGAGTCAGCAACTTGATTAAAAATTCTTGGAACATGTATGTATGTTATGTTGTCAAATTTCCGTTCTAACAATCTCACATGTAAGAATATTCGTAACAATGTTGGATCCCTAATACGATACAAGCTATTAAGTTGTGACACTACTAACTGTGAATCAAGAGATACCTCAAGAGAGAGAACACCATGTGAAATGGCATCCCGCAATAGCTCGATAACAACACTATATTCAACAACATTGTTTGAAGAAGGCTGTAAACATATGCCTCTTGAAGACAATACTTGACCTGTAGGAGTATAAATCACCCAAGCAGTAGAGGCTGAGTGTTGATTGTGGTGGCTAGCACCATCAGCAAATCCTATGTAAGCGGAAGACTCCATTGACATCTACCATAAGAAATGAAATCTAATCAACAAACCCAATCACCATAAGGAAAACCTAACTATGCAAAAAGATGTACAATAATATACAATAATCAGCCTTGGCTGAAGATCATGCATAGTATTTTTTAAGATAGATCCCATTTCTAGGCTCCACCAAGGCTTTCCCTTCATAATCCACCAGCTCATAGGCACCCTTCTCTAAAACATGTTTGACTACATTAGGACCATGCCACTTGGGATTAAACTTTCCTTCCCCCAAGGGTTCTTTAGCTTGATCCCACAAAGGACCAAATCACCTTCACTAAACCTCCTTGGATGAACAGACTTATCATATTGGACCTTAACGTGACACGTATTTACTTCTAGAGCCACTAAGGCATCCTGACGCTAGTCATCAAGCTGCTCTAAGTGGACCAAACTTTCCTCCAATGTGAAAGTGTCTGGTAAAAGATCTATAGCTAGCTTCAACGAAGGGATTTCACATTCAATTGGCAAGACAGACTCCACTCCATGTACGAGGTAATATGGAAAAAAACTGGTGGTAGTCTTAACCACGGTCCTATAGGCCCACAAAGCAGGATATAACATGATATGCTAATTCGTCTTGGTTTGTGTGATGGTTCGTTGGAGAATAGAATTAAGTGATTTGTTCACTGCTTCAACCAGTCCATTTGCCTAAGAGTAATAAGAAGAGGAATGCTCCTTCTTATACCCTAAATTCTAGGCCAACTCTTCCATCATTCTATTCTGAAAGTGCCTGCCATGGTCAGTGACAAGCTCCTTTGGAATACTGAACTGAGTAATAATTTGGTTGAATATGAAATGCGTGGCTATCTCACCATCGGATTTAACTGTGGGCATAGCCTCAACCCATTTCATGAAATAATCAATAGCCACTATAATATGATGATGCCCCCCAGCCAAAGCTGGGTTGCAATCCATGAAGTCAAGCCCCCACTTGGTGAAGGGACCGGCCATGATAATCGGATGTAACGGGGAAAGATGTGAGCGCATAGTGCGTGCAAACACCTGGTAAGGGTGACACTTCTTGACCGCATTGACACAATCTTTGAAGATCGACGACCAGAAATAACTCGCTCTCAATATTTTTTGGGCTGTAGAAAGCCGAGATAAATGACCACCACACGCCCCTTTGTGGAAATCATTCAACACAACCTCAGCCTCTTCATGGGTTAAAGAATGACGTAAAATGGAATCTACCCCACAGTGGTACAAAGTGTTATCCACTATAAGGTAGTTCTTAGATACGTGATGTAATCGTCATTGCTCATCCCGTGAAAGGTGAGTAGGGACCTTCAACATTTGTAAATATATGATGATATCCCCATACCATGGATACAAATTTTAGATAAGGAAAATATGCTCATTGACAAACATATCCTCATAAACCTCCTCCTCCTCCTCACTTGGAAAATCAGAAATGAGCTCCACAAAAATCAACGATTTTTTCGATTTCGCCGAAACAAATTCGAGATCAAATTCTTGAGAAATAAAAATCCACTTATTATACTTTCCCCCGATCATCCTTCTAGTGAGGATGAACTGAAATGGATTGACATGAGCTACCACCAAGGTCTAGTGAAGGAGAATGTAGTGTCTCAATATCTGAACCGCATGAACGATGGCTAAGGCAAGTTTATCCACATGGGAATAATGGATTTCCGCATCTATAAGGTTCCAGCTCAAATAATATATGACATGCTCATGGATCTCCTCATCCTCCTAAACCAAAACCATACCAATCATCTCCATGGACACGGTCACATAAATAAAAAAGTCACGGCTATAGTCGGGTGGACTAAGCATGAGGGCTGATGCTAAGGCTCGCTTAAGAGCATCAAAGGACTCCTGGGCTCGCTCATCCCAACAAAAGGTAGTGTCCTTATTTAAAATATGCATAAATCCTTTAGTCAAATTGGCAAAGTTAACCATGAATCTCCATAAGAAATTTTCCATGCCCTGCAAACATTTAAGATGTTTAATATTGCACGGGGAAGACAATTGAAGTATTGCCTCAACCTTTAAGGGATTGACTCTTATACCCTCCTTGGAAACAATGAACCCTAACAAGTGACCAGACTTCATGCAAAAGATGCACTTATGAGGATTTAACTTAACCAGGTAATGACGACATCTTTTGAATACTAATCTCAAATGGTATGGATGATGCAATCTCAGCCGAGAATGAGCAGCAAGGTCATCCAAAAAACTTCAATAATCAATTTGAGATCGTGAAAAATTAAGGTCATAGCCCGCTGAAATGTGGATCCGACATTTTTAAGACCGAAAGGCATCTTTCGATATGCAAACGTACCCCAAGGACAAATAAATGCAGTTTTGTGTTGATCCGTGGGTTTGATCTGAATCTTATAATATCTAGAAAAGTTGTCCATAAAGGAAAATACCTCGCTTCCTCCACATTCATCTAAAATTTGATCAATAAATGGTGTGGGAAAATTATCCTTAGGACAAGCGCGATTTAAATAATGGAAATTAGTGCATATACGAATCATTCCCTGCTTCTTATCAACCGGAACGGGGTTTGAAACCCACTCCGTCAAGGGAATGGGATAGATAAAACCATCTTTTAACAACTTCTCTATCTCATCCTTAATCGCAGGTGATTTTATAGGATTCACCGCACGCAAACATTGTCGAACAGGATTCGCATTCAGATAGGTCTTAATTTCATGTTCAACAATACGAGGGTCGATACCTGGCATTTCCTCATATGACCAAGCAAATATGTCATGAAACTCTTTGAACAACTCGGTATACTCCTGAATCTCAGCATGGGAACAGTCCGCTCCAATATAGACATTCTCAATCTTGCCGGGATCGCGAGAGATATTGATAGGAATAGTAGGTGATATATTCTCCATGTTCCCATCAACCATCTGACAAAGAGAGCTTAATGGAACCATGGGACTACCAATATTCTTGTTAAGAATCTCCCTAAAGTCTTCACAATCCAAACGGTCAATCTTGGGAAGAAAATAGGATCTCTGATGTAACTCTTCCCAAGCTGGCTTAACCCCAGACATGGCCTCAATAACAACTTCATCTGATGGAAAAAAACACTATCAAGGAAATCATGCACATGAGAGGACTCAACTGCCCATGTAGGAAACACATATAGGTCCTCCTCCTCTGTCCATGAAGAGGAAGGACTAGGCTTTGCAACACAATCAAGATTCGCTTGATATGCTATCATTGCTGCAGGCAATGGCACGTCTATTTCGACAAATCTATTCGAAGGAATCAGTGAAGGAAGAATCCAAGGATATTCCATATGGGTAGTGCGAAAAGACACTGAATTCAATGAAGATGAAGCCCCACCGAAACTAGATCTGATCATAAGAATGGGCATAAGACAACCAAAGGTCGCCATAAGGGATGGAAACATACCTAAACCCACACTCCCAGTTGCCGGCTGAGAATGATCGATAGTCGGGATAGAAGCTCCCGATGATGCACTAACACTCAGATTTTTGAAAGATGTCTGATCAATCATAACAATATTCCCATTAAATGGAAAGCATACTACTCGAAATAGAGAAGAGGCTACGGCTTGCATACTGTACATCCAATTCCGACCCAGTAAAATATTGTAATCAAGGGGTGCATCAACCACCTCAACCTCGATCGCAAGAGTCTTCCCTCCCAAATGGACCTTAAGAGAAGGAAGAATTCCATGCGGCCGAAACGATCTACCATCAAAGGAAGTCAACATGGTAGCGGATTGAGACAACTCGGGAGAACCCAAACCCTTCCAGCATGATAAAGACATCATGGAAGCAGCAACACCTTCATCAATCATAGTGCGTTTGATGGTCATGTTAAGACACTCTACATGAATCAAGAGAGACATGTAGTAAGGAAAGTGAGGATGTAATCCCATGGTTTCAAATTTGATGACAGAAAAAGAGCTATCATCGTTAACCCCAAGAGCAGAAAGCAAAGCTTTCCTTTGCGAAGGACAAATCTGAAGTACTTCAAGCACATACATCGCACAAGGAGTGTGGCCCAAATCCTCGATAATAGAATAGTTCTAGGCGGCACAGGAATTAGGATTATGCCCTGAATGCTTTAGGAATCCCTTAGGAATGTGAGGTGCAACCTCATGTTTATCCATAGGGTTTTCAATACATAAAGGGATCTTGGGTGGAGCAGGTTCCTTTCCAAGGTCCAGCTGTAACAAACCATAGTCTTTCGCACAAGTCACAACCTTAGTAGCACACACCATTTTGATGCAACCATGACCAGTATCGGCTTCTGGCGGATCTTAATCTTCACCCGACGCACAATGAGGATCATGGGTCCTCGAGTTCATATTTTTATTATGGGGTAAAGGGTTGTTCAGCACAGCTGGGCCCTATGTTATGATCCTCGAGGCATCTTCCATACGAGGGCACAAGTGAGTGAGGTGGTCATCCTTACACAATTTGCAAGGAAACTTAACCTTACGTTTATACTAATTCCCCCCCCAGCATTGCGGGCATTATTGTCATTAAAAATGGCATTTTCATTCTTGTTCCCACCCTTGCGATTGTTTTTACCATTTTTCTTATTCCTTCCGGGCTGCTGGTTTCCCTTCTGGTCCGACGATTGCACGGAAAGTACACTCACCATTTGGGTGGGTTGAGACGAAGTCATGGCTTGTCCCAAAGTGGATTGATTAATAGACAATTGACTCACTTGTTTCATAATCGAATCCACAGATTTGGTACTTGTACAACCCACAATGCCATCGGCATCTGGTCTAGGCTTGATCTTGGGATCGAAACTACAATGCGGAGTGTTAGATATGATCTCATATAACAATCTGGATTGAGCATAAATCAAATCCAATTCCTATGCCCTAAAAATTGCTTGTTCCTCATTCTGGACTCCGGATGTAGAAACATCCTTCGCGATGTAAGGTAACAACTATTTAAGGAACCACTCAAGGAGAAACTTCGGTGGTGTGAAAGCTTTAATCAACCTCTTCCATCTATGCCACTCTTGGATATGGTCTGAGATATGTGTGGCTTTATCCTGTCGAAATGTTGACAAGAGTTCTGTACCAATATTGTAACACACAGGTAGCTGTAAGTGATTGAGGAAAGTCATAGCAAGGTCATCGAACAAAATGAATGCCCCCCTCGGTAACTCTATGTACCATTTTGCTGCAATCCCGGTGAGGGTGCATTGAAATAGCCTTAAATGGATTGAGTCATCGTGTAAGGAATTGGAAGAGCACCAAAGGTGAAAGGTAGTGACATGTTCACTAGGATCTTCTCCTGCTTTGCACTGGAATTTGGGAATGTCTAAGGGAAGCTTGTTAGGGATAGCTGGCCAAGCCAGTTCATGAGATACCAGATCATTCATTAGTATCGATAAGTCAGGTAAATTTAATATTGCGAGGAAAGGGAGCCTAAGTTGAGCAGGTCTATGCCACACTCCTTGATAGTTTTGGTTCATATAAGGCTGACTACTGTAAATACCATGGCCTTGGCCATAATATCCCCCTCTCATTTGACTCATGTAGGGATGCATGAAATCATTATAATGTGGTGTACCTTGACTATGCGGTGCTACAAATCCATAATTAGAGGAGTAAATGGGTTGTTGATACCCGTACCCATAAGGTTGATAGCTCTATCCATACTGTAGTCCATAAGATTGTCCATGAGAAGCTCCATAAGATGTCCCATGGGATGTCCCATGAGAAGCTCCATAATATGTCCAATGGGATGTCCCATGAGAAGATCCATAAGATGTCCCATGGGATTTCCCATGAGAAGCTCCATAATTAGGGATATGGGGAACTCCTTGCAATGGACTGTAAGATGATCTAGAAACAGGAATATGACCCCCTGAGACAACAGGAAGTACTTGAATCTGAGATACTACTGTACGAGCAATCACAGTACGAACATGACTAGTAGAAAAATTCCAGATCGAAGGACCACGTGAATGAGGGGGAGGAAGGGTTGTCAAAAATGCATTTGAAGGAGTAGGAATTGAGGATGAAGGGACATGTGAAGGGATGTAAGTGGTATTCCCTATGGTCACTTGTCTCGGTTCTGGTATCCGCATATGACTACTAACATTAGGTCTAGGATGGGCATGTGAGGTAGCTTCCACCACCGGGATAGAAGGTGCAATGTGACTAGTGCTCTCAAATCTCTCCACATGGAAAGGAATAGGAGTGCCCCTAGGCGTAGTGCTAGGTTCAATTTATGACTCGGCATGATGTGTCGGATCATGTGCAAGGATATTAGGCATGCCATAATGAACATGACTAGTGCTTGTGGGTTCATGATGAGTCTCATCGCACAGAAACCAATATCAACAACCTGTGAATGAGGGATCATAACCAGAATGTGAAGGTATATCTGGTGGAGGATCATATACATGAGTAGGATCTTCCTCCCCAACCTCTTGAGGTGGAGAAGACATCTCAGGAATCTCATCCTTGTGATCTCCCAACGTGTGTGAATCAATGTGAGAAATAGTCTGCCCGGACTGTCTCTTTCTCTCTCCCAAAGGAGGAGGAGATGTAGAAGAAAGAAGTCCTGCTAAATGACAAGAACGACGAAGCACCGCACCTAAATCCACAATGACTCAAAAAATGAAAAAGACTCTTTCTAATTACGCAAAACCTAGGCAAACAAGCGTGCATAGAGCATACAACTATACAATGTAAAGCCAAATCACAAGAAAACAAGGGTAGGATATGTGAGCTCCTGAATGAAGTAGGTATGTCTCACCTAGGAGAGGCTTGAGACTCCCATACACAACAAGCAGTGTTTTGTAACCAATTATTGTGGCCCTTAGCTTCAATGCATATAGCGACTGTGCTGTCCAACCCCTAACTAGCCAGGACACTTGCAGAATAACCTCTGCAAAGTACCCCCTCGATAACCTATGTAAGGAAACTAAGGTCACCTCAATATAATCAATGCTCAGGCGGATAGTCCCAGGCGGGATTGATCGTATGGGAAGGTTAGCAGAGCCCAAAACTCCCGAAAGAGACTCCAGATACGAATACAATCCTAGAAATATCTCTGGTGCTACTCAGTTATGACCAGGGGCCATCCCAATCATTAACTGCTCACACTGCCTCATGCTTAACTCCCTTGTAAGAGGAGGATCCTGAGAAACACTAATTATACCAAGGAATTTCACACTCTCACCTGGACAGACACATACATTTTTTGTTTAGTGGTCTTGGAGAATTTACTCACAATGAACTATTCCAAGACCCTAAAACCTAATCTTGTTGGTGCACCCTATAAAATAAAAGAGTGTAATTCATTTTATTATGCATTGATTTTAATTGGCTTATTACTCAAAAGGGCAAATGATCGTGCAACTAATGGTGTTATGATGCAACAAGAAGTAAAATGCACACCTAACAATCAATGCAAATGCACCGTGTCAAATGAAAAACAGGGTATGCTACTACGTGAAATGCACAATTTTCCTTCAAATGAAAATGCAATCATTCCTATATGAAAACTTGACTAATACTTCTCCAAGCAAACCTAGTGCAAGGACCATGGAAAATGCAAAATGCAATAATGCATAATGATGCAAAAAGAAAATATTTTGTATTTTTTGAATTAAAATGAGATAATAAAGCAAAAGAATGAGTCTACCACCCCTAGAATCTGCAAGCACTATCAAGCAGAACTCATGCAAAGCACTAAGGTAAAAGAGGCCTAATGCACTAATCCCAAAACAAAAAATAGAAAATTCAATGACAATAACATTCTTAAAAAATTTTGTACTAAAAAGCGTCTCTGGTCAGAAACAGAGGTGTATATAGACTCTAGAAGCATCCAAGGAGACTCAGCAATTATCAAAACTCACCCATCAACACTTAATCTTTTCCAAAAAGGAAAAACTCAGGGCATACGCGGCTGTGTGTAGAAAACCCGCGTATATACATGGATATCCTAGTAAGAACCGTGTGTACACGCGATTGTGAAGCCAAAACTTGTGTACAGGAAGAAACAAAGATAAAAAAGAAGGTAAGTAGACAAGCTGAGACAAAATTTACTTCTATCAGAAACTACCAGGAAAACATGCCCCCAGACCCGACTCAGAAACAGAGAAATCAAAGCAATTCAAGAACATTGAATGTCGATAAAAACCCCCAAAGGAAATGACTAGGAACTCCGCAGTATGGTCTCCAATTCTGTTACGGAGAAAAATTGCTATGGCTTGGGGTACCACAATAGAAAGAGTAACTGCAAAAATCAATCCTTTCCTATATGTAAGAGAAACCAAACATCTAACACTAAAGGATCTCAAAACATACCTTATTTCGGACGGTTGATGTAGATCCCCGTTGAGCTTTTCCACTCTCGCTTGTATTAACAATTTGCTCTCTCAACATTCAACAAACAAGACAAGCATGCTATATAATTGTCTTAGACCTACTATAGCATATAATCAATAACATATAAGCATTTAAAAGCATCCACATATTCGATACTCATTTAAATACACATTATTTGACAAGAAAATATATTTCTATTAATATAAATAAGAGATTACAATAGTTACAAGCTCTGTTGGCACGTCTATGAATCAGAGAAACTGAGTCCTCCACCTGGGCCTCCACCACTTCAATCCTCCATCTCTCGATAGCAAGCTCACAAGCAAAGGCAAGCTTGGGAAGAACACAAAGTTCTCCAAGGGACAAAGGGAAGCAGACTCAAGTATAAGCTCTGGCAACAATGGACTATAGTTTTCTTGCTCTTCAATTCCTCCCTTTTCAATGTATCCAAAGGGTTCCTTATATAGTGCTTCAATGGGGTAATGGAAGGTCAAATCCGAGCAATATCAAGGCATATGGAAGGCCAAGAGACAAGTGACTCAGATCCACATCAAGGAAAACTCCAAAACTATTTGGCCTTTTGCACACATCCCGATGTACGTGGGTTTGAGGGTCATTTCTGCGTATATACGTGAGGAAGGGATTAAAAGTCGTATATAGAAAATGATGCATATTTTTAGGGATGATCTTGGAAACATCAAAGGTACAAAAATGGTCCATGGGGTCTAAAGAGTCTGCAGAGGGACAGGGAAGGCCATAAAGGTGTGATCCACCATGTGTGGTAAAATCAGCTGTAATAAAATCAGCTATAACACAATTTCCATCATTTTGTTTTGAGCACTACACTTAATTGCAACAATAATATTTTATTTTATCACATGTGTATACCCACTTGAACAAACTAAGGGACCTAAAGACTCTTTCCAATCGAGTATGCTCTTCATGATTTCTGTGAATAAAAATGGAAGGGAAGTGTGAAATACCTCCCTTACACATTTAATTCACAACAAAATCCTTAACAAGCAACAATTATAAAATTATCACCAACTAAAATCGTCCATAGGAGGTCACAAAATAACATTTTAACTTGGTAGGACTAATTGACCTAGGAATCCAAACAATGACGAACAATCTGGTTTCATTAGGAAATTTTTTGAAACTTAGCATTGTTTTGTTTTAGGGTGCTTTTAAATCCTCCTATAAGAAAATGTTCAAATAAATCCCAAATCATATACCTGTACCAATACCAAAGGAGGTAAAAGTCAAGGTATAGCTTCCCTACTCTCCCATACAAGGAACTCACCTTGTTTTTAGGGAGATGACAATATATCACCCAGTACTAACTACTAATCCATACTTGACGCAAGGTAACCGTAGTGGAAAAACATAGGATACCTACAAGGAACACTTGGGAGTGCAAGTGATTCCTGAAGTCATCTGTTTCCGTTGGGGGGTGTTTCCAAGTCTTCTTTACTTTAACAATGGTCCCATCGCTGGTAGAACTAGATATTTATTACCTCCACTAGTCGATTGTTGTATGGATACCACTATCACCATTAATTGTGCTTTTGGGAGCCCCAGTTACAATTGAGAGGAAGGATGTTAGGTATTTTTTAGGGAATTTACACTTATTGTTGTTTTCTAAATACAAGTTCATTAAAATCACAATTTAAAAAGAACCAACATGTGGACACCATTGCACTAAGACATATTTGCACATATCATTCACTTGTTGCACCATATTGCATCTATTATGCTTGGCATATTTTGCATTTGTCTATATTTTGTTTATTCATCACCCATCACTCTCACTTGGATACTAGAATTCCACCATTTATGAATGAAACCCTCGTTTAAGGCAATCTCGTAGACTACAAATCCTTTCCCCTCTCTCAAGGGGTGTTTTTCCTTTACCTCCCCATGGAAGATGAGGGAGATCACTAGGCTAGGGATTCTCCCAGGACACATTGATAGGGTCTTATAGGTGAGGATATACCTTGCTTTATTCACTCTCTCAATTTAAATATAATTTTAACCATTTCCCATCCTCTTCTCGCGAAAGAGGTTCACCATTTTTTACTCCCCCCGAGAGAATACACCACCTTCTTCTCCTCCATTTGGAGGAAGTCACCCTACATCTTCATCTTCTCTTAGAATAAAAATATCACCACCACATATTCCAAGGTATCCCCCTCAAGGAAACAACACTCAGAATAACATGGTGGGCCCCAATCCAAACCTACCATTCATGGAAATTTTAAACCTCCATGACCTAGAAAAACTGGTTAATGATCCCATAACTCATGATGCCAATTGACCATATATGCCATAAAATATACCCTCAGATATCCCTATGAGCAACGGATATATTTCCAGGATTGTATTCATATCTGGGGGCCTTTGAGGTATTGATTGGTGCACCCTTGGGGTACTAGTTGTGCTTTCAGGATTCGGGCTTTGCTATATTGCCCATACGGTCAATCCTGCCTATGACTGTCTACCTAAGAATTGGTTATATTGAGGTGACCTTAGTTGCCTTACCTAGGTTATTGAGCGGGTATTTGCAGAGGTTATTCTGTAGGTGTCCTAGCTAGGTAGGGGTCAGACAACATAGTCGCTATATGCGTTGAAGCCGAGGTCCACTATAATTGGTTACAAACCTCCTCTTGTTGTGTATGGGAATCTCAAGCCTCTCCTAGGTGAGGAATACCTACTTCATTCGAGAGCTCACTTATCCTACCCTTGGTTTTCTTGTGTTTTGGATTTATATTTTCTTAGGTGTATTCTTTGTGCACGCTAGTTTGGTTAGGGTTACGTAGCTATATTGAGTATTTTGTTTTTGTTGATTCATTGTGGATTGGGGTGCAACACCTCGCCTTTCTCATCATTTAGCAGGGATTCCTCCTTCTATGTCTCCTCCTCCTTTGGGAGAGAGAACCAAATACTCTAGGTGGATTGATTCTCACTTTGATTCACACACTATGGGTGACCATGAACATGAGAACCCAGAGATCCCTGATATTCCTTGTCACGTATGGGAAGATGAACCTCCTAGCACATATGGGACTCCATTAGGGTATGGTCATCATTCTAATGGACTGTCAAAAGAAGATCCTTCATGATTCACATATTACACACACCCTAATCGACGATATTGGATTCCAGGTGATGAGACTCACCATGAACCCATAAGCACTAGTAATGTTAGGTATGGCATGCCTGATGTTCCCATGACTTGCCCAAAACCCCATGTCGAGTCAGATGTTTACCCTGGCACTGAGCCTTGGGGCACCTCCATTCCTTTCCATGCGAATAGGTTTGGTAGCACTAGTCACATTACACCTTCCATCCTTGTAGTGGAGGTTCCTTCACACATGCAACCTAGGCCTACCACTAGTGTCCCTATTCAGGGACTAGAACCTAGACATGTGAATATTCAGGGAATGAGTTATATTCCTTAACATATTCCATTGTCTTCGACACCCATCCCTTCAAATGATTTTTTGACCATGCATCCTCTTCCTAACCCTAGAGGGCCTTCTGGCGGGGTTTGACTACTAGCCATGTTCGTTCCACTTCTGCTAACACCGTAGTGTTACAGGGCCATGTGCCTCCTTATGTGTCAGCAGGACATGTATCTTCCTTTGGACCATCTTATTGACCTTCTCATGGACCATCTTCTGGTCCAGTTTATGGAACCTCTTATGGAGCTTCTCACGGACCATCCTATAGACAAACCTACACACCTTATGGGTCTGGGTATCAACCCATGTATCAGTCACCTAATTATGGCTTTATAGCATCTCCATCTCAAGGTAATCCAAATTACAACACACAACCCTATATGGGTCAGATGGGAGGAGGTTATTATCCCAATGGCCAAGGCCATGGTGTATATAGCAATCAACATTATGCAAACTAGTCCTATCAGGGAGCATGGAACCAATCCACTCAACCTAGGCTCCCTTTCCTTTCAAATTTGAATCTACCCGATTTGTCGAGATTGATGAACGATCCTATATCTCATGAACTGGAATGGTCAACAGTTCCTACCAGACTTCCTTCGGGCATTCCTAAATTTGAAGGTAAGTCTAGTGAAGATCTTGGTGAGCACATCACGACCTTCCATCTTTGGTGCTCTTCTAATTCCATGAACAACGATTCTATCCATTTGAGACTATTTCAACGCACCCTCATGGGTCCTACGTCTGTGAAATGGTATATAGAGCTACCTAGGGGGACATATTATTCGTTTAATGACTTTGCGATGAATTTTCTTAACCACTTCCAGCTACCCATACATTACAACATCAATACTGAACTCTTGTCAACATTTTAGTAAGACAAAGCCACCCACATTTTGGATAATATTCAAGAGTGGCATAGACGAAAGAGGATGATTAAAGCCTTTATATCACCAGAGTTTCTTCTAGAGTGGTTCCTTAAGTCGTTGTTACCTTATATCGCGAAGGATGTTTCCACATCCAGAGTTCAAAATGAGGACCAAGCTATTTTTAGGGCCCAAAAGTTAGATTTGATTTATGCTCAGTCTAGGCTCCTTTATGAGCTCATACCTAATGCTCCATGTTCCAATTTCGACCCCAAGTTCAAAATCGGGCCGCATGCCGATGGTATTGTTAGCTCCGCAAGTACCAAACCTATGAATTTGGTTACAAAAAAAGTGAGCTAGTTATCTCTTAACCAGTGTGCGTTGGGCAATCTACGGCTTTGTCCCTTCCTACCCAGTCGGCGGATGTACTGTCTATGCAATCGTCGAACCCAAAAGGTAACCAACAACCTGGAAGGAATAAAAAGAAAGGAAAAAATAATCATAAGGGTGGGAATAAAAATGATAATGATACTAATGACAAGAAAAATAACAATAATAATGCTGGGGGGGAGAAGAAGCCTAAGCAGAAGGTAAAATTTCCTTGCAAGTTGTGCGGGGATGACCACCTCACTCACTTGTGCCCTCGTATTGAAGATGCCTCAAAGTTCATAGCACAGGGCCCAGCTATGTTTACAAATCCTTTACCAAGTAATCAAAATATGAACTCGAGGACCATTGATCCTGGTTGCGCATTTAGCGAAACTCAAAACCTGCCGGATGCTGCTAGTGGTCACAGTTGCATCAAATTGGTGAAAGCTACTAGTGTTGTGATGAAGTGAAAGATTATGGTTCTTCACAACCAGACCTTGGGAAAGAACCTACTCCACCTGAGAATCGTTTGCGAATTGAAAATCCTATAGATAAACCTAAAGTTCTGCCTTGCATTCCTAAGGGAGTCCTTAAGCATTCGGGGAATAATCCTAATGCTCGAGCCACCCAGAACTATTAAATTGTCGAGGATTTGGGCCAGACTCCTTGTGCGATGTTTGCATTAGAATTACTTCAGACTTGTCCTTCGTAGAGAAAGGCCTTGTTGTCTACTCTTGGGGCAGGTGATGATAGCTCTCCTTCCATGATCAAATTTGAAACTCATGGAATACAACCTCGCTTTCCTTACTATGTGTCTGTTTTGATTCCATTAGAGTGTTTGAATAACACCATCATGTGCACTGTGATTGATGAAGGTGCTACCACTTCTGTGATGTATTTGGATTGTTGGAAGGTCTTAGGTTCTCCCACGTTGTCTAAATCTGTGAACATGTTGACTGCTTTTGATGGAATATTTTTTCAACCACACTGTATACTTCCTTCCCTAGAGGTCTAATTAGGGGGGAAGACTGTTGCGATTGAGGACGAGGTGGTTGATGCACCCCTCGACTATAATACTTTATCGGGCCAGAACTGGATGTATAGTATGCAAGTTGTAGCCTCTTCCCTCTTCCGAGTGGTTTGTTTTCCATTGAATGGGAAGATCGTTACTATTGATCAGAATTATTTCTAGAATTCAAGTGTTAAAGCATCATTGGAAGCTTCTATCACGATTATTGATCATTCTTAGCCGAAAAATGAGAATGCGGGTGTGGGTATGTATCCTTCTCTCATGGGAACCTTTAGTTTCCCTGTGCCCATCGTTATGATTGGGTCTCGTATCGGTCAGGGTTCGACCTCATTGAATTTGGTCTCCTTTTGTACCTCTCATATGGAGGATCCTTGGATTCTTTCTTCACAGAGTTCTTCGAGTAATAATTCTATACCTGCCAAGATAGACGTGTTGTTTTGTCATAACCCCAAATTTTCACAAAAATTTAAAATTTTTAATGTAATATAAAATGTCTAATGGCGCAGTTTGATAACTACTAGCGGCTAGTGGAAAAATGAAACAGTTAACAAAAGTAGTGATTAACTTCAAACACATAAAAACTAATAGCACTTTAATTTTGATATGTTATGTATATGACTTGCATTCAGTTACTTCTAGCTGTACTGATGATTTGATTTTGTCAAGTAGGTGAGAAGTTATGTTCTAAATTGGGGCTTACTTAGCAATTGCTAACTCAGCTAGATTTCTGGATCTTACAGGTTCAATAGGTAAATTTTTTGAACAAGTAGGAGTTTGTTAAAGCGTTAAATCTAGAAGTAATTCTTTAGCATCTATAAAATGCTAGAGTAAAAATTGATTAATAGAGTTCAAGGATACTATGAGGTAAAGTAACTTTTTCTTTATTTGCTTTGTATCAATGAAAGTATTTTAAGTTTTTGTCGTAAAGACCAATATCTTTGTCATACTAAATGTCTTTCACCAGCATGACTTCTACTTAAGAATTCATCTTTAAAGTTATAAGCCAAGTTACTCACAAGTTTTACTGATGAGCATAGAGCTCATAATTTTATATAAAGACGCTTATACTGAAACAAGTATTTACTGCTATTGCTATGTCTAGTATCTAAAATGTTGCTTTATAAGCATGAATATCAATCTAACGCCTTCAAAGAAAATCTTACAATAGATTTCTTAGCTCTACATTCAATTCTGCTCTAGTAGAGAAAAATTATCAGCTTATTATTGTATTACAGTTATAAATGTTCACTTGCACAATAGTCGTTAAGTTATAATTTTGATCTTCTAAGTTTCATCATGTCACAAGTAATGTAGCAAAATTACATCACTTAATAATATTACTAAGTGATTCTATCTTTAAACCTCGATAGTCTTACTATCTTTTCTTTACCAAGTCTAATCTAAACATTGGTTTGATTTATTAAGAATTTGGTTCTTTATGGAAACCAAAATATCACTAACTTCAAAGAAGTCTCCCATCTATGACACTGTCTACTTCATGCAAATGTAAAAATTATTCTTGTGTAGAAAATACTACCTAACTTTTATTTACAAAAAGTTGAACCTAAGATATTTACCTTACCAACTTTGATTTCTCATAACACTAATGTAAACATAGCATTACTCCTTAAAAAAATAAGGTTTGTGTGAAGAAGCATTAGGAGTACTATTGACTATAAGTCAAAGGCATAAATTTCAATATTGATCTCCACTATATTCGTTTACCAATGATTGAACTTAGTGTTATTCAATGCAAATGATAATAATTTATAAATGTTTTCACAATGGATTGATTGTAGTGTTATCAAAAGGCACATACAACGAATTGACTTTATACCAAAATATATTGTTGGTTGTATATAATATATGATTATATCTAAGCATTTATTTCCTTGTTATCCGACATAACAATGATATGTTACCAAACATTATCATTAGAGTTAAAACATTGTATGATTGGAAATAATATTGTTTTTCCTGATAATGCAGGAGAACTATATTGTTTGACCCACAGCTTGACTAAAAATTTCAGTGGGCACATGGAGAAACCTCCACCATGCAATGGTCGATTTAAAAACTTGCACCGTAACCCTATCTTCTTCATTCTTCTTCGAGGGTTTGGCTCTGCAGTGTATTGTTTCTTCATGGCCAAGAGAGGCTCGCTTGTTCTCATTTTACAGCTCCATTTTTGTTTGTAGTGAAGTGCTGCAAGTCCTGTATAAGAGTTGAGTGATACACAGCTCGTATCTTGGTTTCTTTCTGCAAGCATTATATCGTTGTGAGAGTGGTTTTACTTTGTCATTAGTTTAGAGTGTTGGTCCCTTGCATTTCCATTGTCATAGATTTTAACCTGCTCCATCGTCGGTGTAAGCTTGGAATGTGAACCCTGCTGCCTCTGTCACAGGTTAGAATGAGGGTTTGTTCTTCAAGATGCTATTCGTCGTGCTGTTTCGATTACCTCCTCGGCTCCAGAGTTCTTTTCTTTTAGGTAAAAGTTTTACCCTACTATTATTTATAAATTTCAAGTTATAGTTTTTAGTATTAGAAATACAACTTATAACTAAAGCCTTCGGTCTCTCTTGCAGGTTATAGTTCATCTTCAGTCCTGGAAGAATCCTCTCCAATGCTCGTTGACTTCATGACCAAAATGGGTAAGCCTCGGTTTAACGTGGTATCTCCCTGCTTGCAATGGTTAAGGGAAAAGGGTTACAGTTGGAAAGGAAGCACGGCTTCGGTTCCTCCATTGTTTAGATGCTTAGTTTCAATTATTACTTAGTTTTTATTATTAAAACCCTTGCATGTTGCAGGGTAGCTCCGTCTTATAAGCCGTGACTTGTAATTAGCTTTTCTTAACTTGTAAAAGGAATTACAGCCTTATGGCTTGGTAATATCATACTCTGAATCTTAAAATATGGAGGTTTCTCTTGTACTCATGGTTTTTAATTGACTTCTATTTCAAATACTCTGTTATTTATACTTTGTCTTATAAATGATATTACTGTAAATTAGGTTATTCTTTTTCACTATCTGTGAAATAAATTTACCGTTAAGGATTTCTCTTGTAAATAAATAAGGTTATTGTGAAGACTGTAACTCAGTCATAAAGTAAAATCTATAAATTTATACTTATTAGTTAGGATAGAATAAATAGGGTTTACTGGAAGAGAACCCTTGTATAGATGTATTCTTAAATTAACTATTAAATGAGCACTGGTTTCTGTTTAGTTTTATTTCGTTATTACAGGAGTATTGATGTTATTTAACCTGTTTTAAGAAGTATTTTAAAAAAAATAAAAGAGTTTATAAACATATATAAGTTCTTGAGATAAGACTAAAATCTGTCTAACGCATAACTTATAGTCTTCTAGTTTAATTTCTTTACTCAGTTATCGTAGTATATGTTTAAAATTTTTATAAATTAATTTATAAAAAGATAAAAGGAAAACTAGGGTTTCGAGTCTCAGGTTTAACTTGCATAGGTTGTAAGTTTGTCTAGTAAATATAATTATTTCCTGTATAAGTAATTTCTTAGTTTTATTCTACTTATTGTTTACATTTATATTTGTATTTATTTACTGTTCTGTAACTTAGAAAATATTCAGAGCTCTGTAAGGATTAAAACATTAACTCTATAACTCTAATTACTTTTCATTAATAAAGGGTTTGTATACATAATCCTGTTCTGGTTTATATTAAATAATAGTTTAAGATAATACATTTGGAGGATAAATTGCATGGTTAATACTTTGTTTATATACTTAACTGTATCTTCTATAACTTTTATTGTATCAGTATATTTTTTACTATAACTCTAGTGTAGTTTTACTGTTTCTTTTCCAACATTTTTATTTAGTTATACTCAGTAAAGCAGTAAACACGAATAAACCATAACACTGTTATTTTCATAATAATTTAAACATTGAAATAAATTACTCTGCTATCTATAGATACAGAATCCTATCTATTATTTTCATTCTCTTATGAATTTCTTTCATCTATTTAAAGCATTCTAACTGTGCTAGAGTACGACTTGGTTTCCAGGTGTGGAAAAACATAGTCTAGAAATTTATTTTCATTCTAACATATTATTTTCTAAATCAATTTCATTTCTTTAACAATCTAATAAGAATACTAATTCTAACATTTCACAAACTAAATTTTAACATTCATATACCAGTCAAACTAAGATTTATTTAACTAACACAGTAAAACAAAATTACATAGAACCTGTTGAGGACAAATGACAATAGCTTTAGGAGGTCGTTCCTCCCTGCCAATATCTTGGAGAGCGCTCAAACAACGCCTCCTCAGGACCCCTGAGCTTGTTCCTGGTCTTCTTGGCTGAGAACTGGTGGAGAATGCAAATAGTAGAACCCTTTGTCAACTGTCTAGTTCAATATCTCAGTAAAACACTCTGCTCTCAGCAGTATGATATTCAGGTTAAAAGTTGCAACTAGATCAATCAGCAGTTATCCCCTCAAACACTTTCCAGATTTCCCTTCCATAGAATTTCTCTGAAGTACATTCATTCAACCTGAATGATCACTTATCTAGAATGAGCAGCCTCAACTCTCTTCAATGGGAATTTTATAAATATTGCCTACGTCTTTTGGGTCAGTTTTCATTAATTGAGCCACCTACTATGATTCCACTTTCTTGGAGAATCATGACCCCAAATGTAGGGAGTTTTCCACCTGCAACAGTTGGAAGTGGTTTGAGGATGCTGCCACATGTCACTTTGCTCTCCACCTAGTCTCCTCCACCAATTTGACCAGTAAATACTCTTTTTAACAGCTCTCATAAGTTGTTGTCTCCTCATTTATTTATTTATAATAAAATATTCAGAATTTACATTAAATATACTTGACTCCACTCGGTCATCAATTACAACTTAGCATAAAATTTAACATATTGTCCTCAAATAATATAAATTTGTTTTTGCAAAATTGGGGCATGTGACATACACACCCCCTTAGATTATAACATCGTCCTCAATGTTATTTATTCTTTTCCCTCAGAATTCCCCTGGAACAGAATTGGATATGCATCTCGCATATTACTTTCCAATTCCCAGGTGGCTTCCTTTGGACCAAGGTGCTTCCATTGCACCTTCACCTGACCAATGGTGTGGTTCTGAAGTGTGATCTCCCTCCGCCCGAGGATACAGTCCGGTTCCACCAGAAAATCTCCTTCTAATTCCACCTGTACATCATTCCAGTGAACAACATGAGTAGCATCATGAACATATTTCTTTAATACAGAAATGTGAAAAATGTTATGAACTCTTAAATTCGGTGGTAATGCTAATTGATAAGCTACTTGTCTAATCCTGGACAGTATTTCAAATGGACCACAGTAATGAGGTGCTAGTTTTACACAACTACCCAACCTCAGAAATCTCTGTTTGTGTCTCACCTTGATTAACACATGTTCACCTACCTAAAACTCTTTTGGAGTTCTTTTAAGGTTTGCTTGAGTCTTCTGTTGATCTTGCGAAGTTTTAAGATTACCTTGTAACTGCTTTACAATTTCTTCCATTTCTTTCAATAGTTCAGGACCTAATACTAATCTATCCATAGGATTAATCCAAGAGATAGGAGTGTTAAATTTCCTTCCATACAAGATTTTGAAAGGACTAAATTTGGCTGACACTTGATAATTATTATTATAAGCAAATTCTACTAGATGCAAATAATCCTCCCATTTACCTGGCTGGTCTTTCACATACATTCTTAGTAAATCTTCCAGTACTTGTTTTACTCTTTCAGTCTAGTCAATTGTTTGAGGATGGAACGAAGTACTAAAATTTAGTGTAGTGTTTAATCCTTTAAAAAGAGATTTCCAAAAGTTACCTATAAATTTAGGGTCTCTATCTGAGATTATAACTTTCGGTATCCCATGCATTCGAAAAAATTGATTTAGAAATATATCAGCTATGTTTATAGCTTTATATGTATTTTTAATAGGTATAAAGTGTAGAAATTATAGAGCCTATATGGCATAAGGAATTTCATAAACATGCTAAGGATCTAGGCACACAATTAACCTCACAGAGAATTGTAGAGAATTAGCATAAGGAGAGAAGAAGAAGAATTAATGAACACACATTAATGAATGATCAATAAATGATAATTGATATTATTACATAGGTAATACATCCTTATAAAGGAAAAATAAGTTGCATGAAGACAACTCAAGCTAGCTCATAAAGCAGTCTTACTAATTATGATAAACCCCATAGTTGACTAAAGCACTTTCCCAATCTACCAAGAACCTCACGAATTAGCACTAACATGTGTGAGTGATGATGAGTGAAGGAAAGAATTGCCAATCCTAGAATATGGAGAGAAAATAATGGAGGATGGGTTGGCAACAAAAGCTACCAGTTTCCTAGTTGACTAGCTTTACCTTATCCATAGAAAAGTAGGATAAAGTAGAAAAAGCAGAATAAAGCAGATTCTGCTGTAAAGAACAGTTACCAATTTTGGATGGCCATAAAGTGGTCAAGATCAACCCATAATCAGAAATAAATAATTCT
>LPNX010313049.1:207177-228406 GCA_001517045.1 Pseudotsuga menziesii | reverse complement strand
ACTTGCTAATCCTAGAATATGGAGAGAAAATAATGGAGGATGGGTTGGCAACAAAAGCTGCCAGTTTCCTAGTTGACTAGCTTTACCTTGTCCATAGAAAAGTAGGATAAAGTAGAAAAAACAGAATAAAGCAGATTCTGTTGTAAAGCGTAGTTACCAATTTTGGATGGCCATAAAGTGGTCAAGATCAATCCATAATCAGAAATAAATCATTCCTAGGATATAGATGGCAAGTGTTGACTCTAAGGTGCAAGTGGATGCCAACTATCTAAGCTAGTGGGTAGGAAACTAATCAAATAATGATTAATTATTTTATGAGTGGGTTTATTATATTCCAACATAAAGTGGGCTACTGTACTTAATTTATCAACCACTACCATGATAGAATAATTTAAATTCTGATTTTTAGGCAGTCCAGTAACAAAATTGAGACTAATTATCTCCCATTTCCAGCTAGGAATGGGCAATGGCTGAAGTAATCCAACTGGGTGTTGATGTTCAGTTTTCACCTGCTGACATTCAAAACACCTAGCAATATATTATGCCAGTTCAGTCTTCATGTTTGGCCAAAAATATTCTTTTCTTAACATAGTTATAGTCTTCTGATAACCTGGATGGCATGAGTATGGAGTTTTATGGATTTCATCTAAAATTAATAATTTAACTTTAGGCACATTAGGTACATACATTCTATATTTATACAGTAAAAATCCTTTTTCATTCAAATTGTACCCTTTACTTAAGCTTTCTATTGGATTTTCTTTCATTTTAGCTTGTAAATTTTGGTAAATTTCATCTTGTTCTAACCCTGCTTTAAGTTGTTCATCTAGATCTATTGTATAAGTGATGATAACTGCTGTAAAGTTCAGCCTTGCATTTCTACATAATGCATCAACAACTTTATTTTCTTTCCCTTTAATGTGCTGAATTTCGAAATCATACTCACTTAGAAAAGCTAGCCACCTAGCTTGTCTAGCATTTAGATTAGGCCGATCTAACAGATATTTTAGTCCTTTATTATTAGTCATTAGAATAAATTTTTTTCCAATTAGATCATGATGCCACATCTTTAGAGCATGTATAACTGTAGCTAATTCGAGAACATAATTGGCATAATTCTTTTCATGAATTTTTAATTTCTTAGATTCATAAGCAATAACATGCCCTTCTTGAGTCAATACTCTGCCTAAACCATAATTGCAGGCGTCAATACACACTACAAAATCTTTATTTGGATCAGCTATTCTTAAAATAGGTGCACTGGTTAATAAATGTTTTAACTTTTTAAAACTACCTGCGCATCTCTGGTTCCAATCAAATTTCTTTCCTTTCTTCTGTAAAGAAGTTATCGGATTAACGATTCTCGAAAACCCTTCAATGAACCTTTAGTAATAATCAGTAATTCCCATGAAGGATCGAACATCAGTTATATCTTTAGGAACCAGCCAATCTTCAATCGCCTTTACCTTTTTGGGATCCACTGAAATCCCTTCCTTAGTCACCACATGACCTAAGTACTGGATTTTATCCTTAAAGAAATAACATTTACTAAACTTTGCAAAGAGTTGATGATTTCGTAACTCTTGCAAAACAATTTTTAAATGTTCTTTATGTTCTTCTTCAGATTTCGAATAGATTAATATGTCATCGATAAACATGACCAAAAATTTGTCTAGATATTTATGCATTACATTGTTCATTAAACACATAAAAAAAACTGGGGCGTTAGTAAGCCCGAATGGCATGACGACAAACTCGTAATGGCCATATCGAGTCCTAAAAGTTGTTTTAAAGATGTCTTCATCTTTAATCCTAACTTGGTGATATCCAGACCTTAAATCAATTTTCGAAAACACCGTGGCTCCACGTAGTTTATCAAACAGATCATCTATGCGAGGCAACGAGTATCTATTTTTAATAGTCATCTTATTCAACTAACGGTAATCTATGCAAAGTCACATAGTTTTGTCCTTTTTCTTAACGAATATGACAGGTGCCCCCCAAGGAGACACACTGGGTCATATATACTTCTCGTCAATAATTTCTTTTAATTGTGATTTAAGTTCATTAAGTTCAAGTATGTTCATTCAATAAGGGGCCTTTGAGCTATGTACTGCACAAGGTACCAGCTCAATGGTAAAATCTAGTTCCCTTTTCGGAGGTAGTCCTGGAATTTTTTCTGGAAATACATCTGCATACTCTTTTAAAACTAGTATATCCTCCAATTTTAATTTATCTGTATTATTTAAATTTTCCTCATTAGTTAATATTACTTCATAAGCCTTACAACCTTTATTAACAACTATGTTAAGCTACAGAGCAGAAATTTTCCTTATGGTTGTTTTTCTAGGGATTCTCTTTACACTTATTGATTTTCCTTCATTATTTATACACGTAAAGGTTTTATCATAACAGTTTAAGATCACCCTATGTTGCTCTAACTAATCCATACTGATTAGTATGTCGTAAGAACCAAGAGGTAGTACATTATACTTTGCAACAGTTTCAAATTGATCCATAACTACTGCACATTTCTTTACAAAACAAGTTACCCTCCTATTTGCACCAGTGGCTAACTTAACCAACCAAGAATTTTCAAATTTTTCAATAGGCAGCTTACATTTTTCTATCAATTTAGGTGAAATATAACTTAGACTAGCTCCTGAATCAATTAAAATAGCTATAGGGGTTTGATTTATCTTACCTTCTACTTCCACCATAGAAGTCTGATAGTCTGCTTGTTGATTCTCCAAGGCTGCATTGATTCTGGGCATAGTCCTTGATAAATCTCCAACAGTCATTTCCTCCTATATGGTATGGATATCACTGACAGTCTTTTTCCAATTAGGACAGACTGAAGCATAATGTGGGCCATTACACTCCCAACACTTTATGTGTTTTTTGTGTTCAAAGTTCTTTGTGTAATTACCATGATTATTAGCATACTCTTTACCCTTTAGATTGTTCTAATTGCTTGGTGAATTATTTTTATTCCCTTGGAAATTCTTGTTAGGAAAATTTATGGCCTTATTATTTTTAGAAATCCAATCGGGCACAAAGTCTTTCTTCTTTTGATCATAATGATTATTATTCTTTTTGGCCTTATAGTTGGCCATGCTCTCCTTCTTCCGATTCTATTCATAATAGAAATTGGATTTCCTCATAGCTTCTTCCAGAGTTTTTGGATTGTCATACTCAATCCTATCCTTTATGTGATAAGGTAAACAACTGAGGAATCATTGTACCTTCAGTTTTTTATCTACAAGGTATGGCACATACCTAAGCAGACTTAAAAACTTACTGTTCAAATATTTCATAGTCATTGTGCCTAGTTTAAGCTCATAGAATTATTTTGCTCTCTCTTCATAGTACTGCTCAGATAAAAATTTCTTTTTAAAGTACTTCTTGAAGGTACTCCAATTTACGTTCTTCTCTCTTATTCCCTTCACTCTCTTTAAATATTGCCACCATATATTATCTTTCCCTGAAATATTATAGATAGCTATTCTAGCCTTTAATTGGTTAGAATAGTTATAAATCTGGAAGTCCTTTTTCTTCCCAGATAAACAAGATTCCGCTTCCTCCCCCTTCTCAGTTTCTCCATTAAATGTTGGCAGTTTAATCTTTTTAAACTACCCAGAAATTTCCTCATAAGGTTTATATTTTATCTTTTTAGTATAATGATTGTTATCACTACTATCACTAGTGGAATGAAAATTACGTTGATCACCAAATACTTCTGAAGATGAGCTACTTTCATTTTTAGTCTGTTTAGTCTTTTTATACTTATGTTGGTAACTTATATCTTCTGTATCAGCTCTTTTACCCCTTCCCTCAGTATTTTAAGTTTTTGTCATAAAGACCAATATCCTTGTCATACTAAATGTCTTTCACCAGCATGACTTCTACTTAAGAATTCATCTTTAAAGTTATAAGCCAAGTTACTCACAAGTTTTACTGATGAGCATAGAGCTCATAATTTTATATAAATATGCTTCTACTGAAGCAAGTATTTACTGCTATTGCTATGTATAGTATCTAAAATGTTGCTTTATAAGCATGAATATCAATCTAATACCTTCAAAGAAAAGCTTACAATAGAGTACTTAGCTCTACATTCAATTCTGCTCTAGTAGAGAAAAATTATCAGCCTATTATTGTATTACAGTTATAAATGTTGACTTGCACAATAGTTGTTAAGTTATAATTCTGATCTTCCGAGTTTCATCATGTCACAAGTATTGTAGAAAAATTACATCACTTAATAATATTACTAAGTGATTCTATCTTTAACCCTGGATAGTCTTACTATCTTTTATTTACCAAATCTAATCTAAACATTGGTTTGATTTATTAAGAATCTGGTTCTTTATGGAAACCAAAAGATCACTAACTTTCAAGAAGTCTCCCATCTATGACACTGTCTACTTCATGCAAATGTAAAATTTATTCTTGTGTATAAAATGTGGAAATTGAAACCAGGTGTTAGAACAATTACACTCACAAAAATTGCCAATTACACATGCAAATTACACACAAAGGAGACAGAATATGGAGTAGAACACTAATCTGTATTGAATAAGTGTACAATAGCCAACCCTGTGAAGTCATAGGATGCCATAATAAATAATTACATGAGATATTCGAATGAATAAGGATGCCATTTGAATTTGGTCAAAAGCAGGCTTACTAAATCTAAGCAAATCACCCATAGGTGCATAAAGTAGTTTCCAAATATGTTTAGGAGCTCACGAATTGGAAAAATAAATTAGGAAAGCTAATAGATGATGGAAGGACAACTCATACATGCTTTTCTTAGGAGAAAAGAGTGGAGGATGATGAGGACAAAAAACAAGTTAACTTCACCTAGTCAAACTTTTCCAATTGCCTTAAAACTCAGCAAAAGCAGGCAATAAAGCAGAAAAAGCAGACATCCGCTCGGAAGGCCAGGAATAAAGTAGATTTGGTTCCAAGTGGTTTCCCAAGCACTCCATGACTCAAATTTAGCAAGTTTGACCACTTTGGAAATGTGGAGGACAACTTGCATAAGGTCAAATATGGAAACTAGGCAAATAAGACAAAAATTGGATTATTTAATGTCTAAGGTAGCTAACTATGGGTTGATTATTCTAACAGAAAATACTACCTAACTTTTATTTACAAAAAGTTGAACCTAAGATATTTACCTTACCAACTTTGATTTTTCATAACACTAATGTAAACATAGCATTACTCCTTAAAAAAATAAGATTTGTGTGAAGAAGCATTAGGAGTACTATTGACTATAAGTCAAAGGCATAAATTTCAATATTGGTCTCCACTATATTTGTTTACCAATGATTGAACTTAGTGTTATTCAACGCAAATGATAATAATTTATAAATATTTTTTCACAATGGATTGATTGTAGTGTTATCAAAAGGCACATACAACGAATTGAATTTATACCAAAATATATTGTTGGTTGTATATAATATATGATTATATCGAAGGGTTGATTTCCATGTTATCCGACATAACAATGATATGTTACCAAACCTTATCATTAGCGTTAAAACATTGTATGATTGGCAATAATACTGTTTTTCCCGATAGTGCATGAGAACTATATGGTTCGACCCACAGCTTGACTAAAAATTTCAGAGGGCACTTGGAGAAACCTCCACCATGCAATGGTCGATTTAAAAACTTGCATCGTAACCCTATCCTATTCATTATTCTTCAAGGGTTTGGCTCTGCACTGTGTGGTTTCTTCACGGCCAAGAGAGGCTCGCTTGTTCTCATTTTACAGCTCCATTTTTGTGTGTAGTGAAGTGCTACAATTCTTGTCTAAGGGTTGAGTGATACAAATCTCGTATCTTGGTTTCTTTCTGCAAGCATTGTATCGCTGTGAGAGTGTTTTTACTTTGTTAGTAGTTTAGAGTGTTGGTCCCTTGTTTTTCCATTGTCAAAGCTTTTAACCTGCTCCATCGTCGGTGTAATTCTGGAATGTGAACCCTGCTGCCTCTGTCACAGCTTAGCACGAGGGTTTGTTCTTCAAGGTGCTTTTTGTCATGTTGGTTCAATTACCTCCTCAACTCTAGAGTTCTTTGCCTTCAGGTAAAATATTTACCGTACTATTATTTATAAATTTCAAGTTACAGTTTTTAGTATTAGAAAATACAACTTTTAACTAAAGCCTTCGGTCTCACTTGCAGGTTACAGTTCGTCTTTAGGCTTGGAAGAATCCTCTCCAATGCTGGTTGAATTCATGTCCAAAAAATGTAATCCCTGGTTTAATGTGGCATATCCCTGCTTGCAATGGTTAAGGGAAAAGGGTTACAGTTGGAAAGGAAGCACGACTTCGGTTCCTCCATTGTTTAGATGCTTAGTTTTAGTTATTACTTAGTTTTTATTATTAAAACCCTTGCATGTTACAGGGTAGCTTCGGATTATAAGCCATGACTTGTAAAAGGAATTACAACCTCATGGCTTGGTAATATCATACTCTGAATCTTAAAATATGGAGTTTTCTCTTGTACTCATGGTTTTTAATTGACTTCTATTTCGAATACTCTGTTATTTGTACTTTGTCTTGTAAATGATATTACTGTAAATTAGGTTATTCTTCTTCACTGTCAGTGAAATAAATTTACTATTAAAGATTTCTCTTGTAAATAAATAAGGTTATTGTGAAGACTGTAACTCATTCGTAAAGTAAAATCTATAAATTTATACTTATCAGTTAGGATAGAATAGCTAGGGTTTAATGGAAGAGAACCCTTGTATAAATGTATTATTAAATTAACTATTAAATGAGCACTGGTTTCTGTTTACTTCTATTTTGTTATTACAGGAGTATTGATGTTATTTAACATGTTATAAGAAGTATTTAAAAAAAAATAAAAGAGTTTATAAACATATTATAAGTTCTTGAGATAAGACTGAAATCAGTCTAATGCATAACTTATAGTCTTATAGTTTAATTTCTTTACTCATTTATCGTAGTATATTTTTAAAACTTTTATAAATTAATTTATGAAAAGATAAAAGGAAAACTAGGGTTTCGACCCTCAGGTTTAACTTGCACAGATTGTAAGTTTGTCTCGTAAATATAATTATTTTCTGTATAAGTAATTTCTTAGTTTTATTCTACTTATTATTTACATTTATATTTGTATTTATTTACTGTTCTATAAGTTAGAAAAGATTCAGAGCTCTGTAAGGATTAAAACATTAACTCTGTAACTATGATTATTTTTCTTTAATAAAGGGTTTGTATACATAATCCTATTCTGGTTTATATTAAATAATAGTTTAAGATAATAGATTTGTAGGATAAATTGCGTGGTTAATACCTTTTTTATATACTTAACTGTATCTTCTATAACTTTTATTGTATCAGTATACTTTTTACTATAACTCTAGTGTAGTTTTACTGTTTCTTTTCCAACATTTTTATTTAGTTATACTCAATAAAACAATAAACACAAATAAATCATAACACTGTTCTTTTCATAATAATTTAAACATTGAAATGAATTACTCTACTATCTATAGATACAGAATCCTATCTGTTATTTTCATTCTCTTATGAACTTATTTCATCTACTTAAAGCATTCTAACTGTGCTAGAGTATGACCTGGTTTTCAGGTGTGGAAAAACACAGTCTAGAAATTTATTTTCATTCTAACACATTATTTTCTAAATCAATTTCATTTCTTTAACAATCTAATAAGAATACTAATTCTAACATTTCACAAACTAAATTTTAACATTCATATACCGGTCAAACTAAGATTTATTTAACACAGTAAAACAAAATAACATAGAACCTGTTGAGGACAGACGACAACAGCTTTAGGAGGCCGTTCCTCCCTACCAATCTCATGGAGAGCGCTGAAACAACGCCTCCTCAGGACCCCCCATCCTGTTCCTGGTCTTCTTGGCTAAGAACTGGTGGAGAATGCAAACAATAGAACCCTCTATCAATTGACTAGTTCAATATCTCAATAAAACACTCTACTCTCAGCAGTATGATATTCAACTTAACAGTTACAACTAGATCAATTAGTAGTTATCCCCTCAAACACTTTCCAGATTTTCGATCCATTGAATATCTCTGAAGTACATTCATTCAACCTGAATGATCACTTCTCTAGAATGAGAAGTCTCAGCTCTCTTCAATGGGAATTTTCATAAAGATTGCCTAGGTCTTTTGGGTCAGTTTTCATTAATTGAGCCACCTACTCTGATTCCACTTTCTTGGGGAATCATGACCCTAAATGTAGGGAGGTTTCCACCTGCAACAGTTGGAAGTGGTTTGAGGATGCTGCCACATGTGAGTTTTCTATCCACCTAGTCTCCACCAATTTGACCAGTAAACACTCTTTTTAACAGCTCTCCTAAGCTGTTATCTCCTCATTTATTTATTTATAATAAAATATTCAGAATTTACATTAAATATCCTTGACCCCACTGGGTCATCAATTACAACTTAGCATAAAATTTAACATATTGTCCTCAAATAATATAATTTTTTTTTTGTAAAATTGGGGAATGTGACATACACACCCCCTTAAATTATAACATTGTCCTCGATGTAATTTATTCTTCATCCTCAGAATTCCCCTGGAACAGAATTGGATATGCATCCTACATATTACTTTCCAATTCCCAGGTGGCTTCCTCTGGACTAAGGTGCTTCCATTACACTTTGACCTGACCAATGGTGCAGTTCGAAAGTGTGATCTCCCTCCACCCGAGGATACAGTCTGGTTCCACCAGAAAATATCCTTCTGGTTCCACCTTTATATCATTCCAGTTAACAAAATGAGTAGCATCATGAACATATTTCTTTAATACAGAAATGTGAAAAATGTTATGAACTCTTAAATTTGGTGGTAATGCTAATTGATAAGCTACCTGTCCAATCCTGGACAGTATTTCAAATGGGCCATAGTAACGAGGTGCTAGTTTTGCACAAATACCCAACCTTAGAGAGCTCTTTTTGGGTCTCACCTTGATGAACACATGTTCACCTACCTGAAACTCTTTTGGAGTTCTTTTAAGGTCTTCTTGAGTCTTTTGTCAATCTTGCGCAGTTTTAAGATTACCTTGTACCTGCTTTACAATTTCTTCCATTTCTTTCAATATTTCAAGACCTAATACTAATCTATCCACTGGATTACTCCAAGAGATAGGAGTGTTACATCTCCTTCCATACAAGATTTCAAAATGACTAAATCTGGCTGACGCTTGATAATTATTATTATAAGCAAATTCTACTAGATGCAAATAATCCTCCCATTTACCTGGCTGGTCTTTCACATACATTCTTAGTAAATATTCCAGTACTTGGTTTACTCTTTTAGTCTGTCCATCTATTTGAGGATGGAACGAAGTACTAAAATTTAGTGTAGTGTTTAATTCTTTAAACAGAGATTTCCAAAAGTTACCTGTACATTTAGGGTCTCTATATGATATTATAACTTTCGGTATCCCATGCAGTCAGAAAATTTGCTTTAGAAATATATCAGCTATGTTTGTAGCTTTATACGTAGTTTTAACAGGTATAAAGTGGGTTGCTTTACTTAATTTATCGACCACTACCATGATAGAATCATTTAAATTCTGATTTTTGGCAGTCCAGTAACAAAATCGAGACTAATTATCTCCCATTTCCAGCTAGGAATGGGCAATGGCTGAAGTAATCTAGCTGGGTGTTGATGTTCATTTTTCACCTGTTGACATTCAAAACACCTAGTGATATATTTTTCCAGTTCAGTCTTCATGTTTGGCCAAAAATATTCTTTTCTTAACATAGTTATAGTCTTCTGATAACCTAGATGGCCTGAGTATGGCGTTTTATGGATTTCATCTAAAATTAATAATTTAACTTTAGGTACATTAGGTACATACATTTTGTCTTTATATAGTAAAAATCCTTTTTCATTCAAACTGTACCCTTTACTTAAGCTTTCTGTTGGATTTTCTTTTGTTTTAGCTTGTAAGTTTTGGTAAATTTCATGTTGCTCTAACCCTGCTTTAAGTTGTTCATCTAGATCTATTATATAAGTGCTGATAACTGCTGTAAAGTTCAACCTTGCATTTCTACTTAATGCATCAGCAACTTTATTTTCTTGTCCTTTAATGTGCGAATTTTGAAATCATACTCACTTAGAAAAGCTAGCCACCTAGCTTGTCTAGCATTTAGATTAGGCTGATCTATCAGATATTTTAATCCTTTATTATCGGTCATTAGAATACTTTTTCTTCCAATTAGATGATGACGCCACATCTTAAGAGCATTTACAGCAGTAGCTAATTCCATATCATAAGTTGCATAATTATTTTCATGAATTTTTAATTTCCTAGAATCATAAGCAATAAATGCCCTTCTTAAGTCAATACTCCGCCTAAGCCATCATTGCAGTTGTCAGTACACACTACAAAATCTTTATTTGGATAAGCTATTCTTAAAATAGGTGCGCTGTTTAATAAAGCTTTTAACTTTTTAAAACTACCCTCGCATCTCTAGTTCCAATCAAATTTTTTTCCTTTCTTCTGTAAAGAAGTTATCGGATTTGTGATTCTCAAAAACCCTTCAATGAACCTCTGGTAATAACTGGTAATTCCCATGAAGGATCGAACATTAGTTACATCTTTAGGAACCAACCAATATTCAATCACCTTTATCTTTTCGGGATCCACCGAAATCCCTTCCTTAGTCACCACATGACCTAATTACTGGATTTTATCCTTAAAGAAATCACATTTACTAAACTTTGCAAAGAGTTGATGATTTCGTAACTCTTGCAAAACAGTTTTTAAATGTTCTTTATGTTCTTCTTTAGATTTAGAATAGATTAATATGTCATCGATAAACACGACCACAAATTTGTCTAGATATTTATGCATTACATTGTTCATTAAACACATAAAAACCGATGGGGTGTTAGTAAGCCCGAATGGCATGACGACAAAGTCGTAATGGCCATATCGAGTCCTAAAAGCTGTTTTAAAGATGTCTTCATCTTTAATCCTAACTTGGTGATATCCAGAACTTAAATCAATTTTTGAAAACACTGTGGCTCCACGTAGTTGATCAAACAGATCATCTATGCGAGGCAACAGGTGTCTATTTTTAATATGCGTCTTATTCAACTAATGATAATCTATGCAAAGTTGCATAGTTCTGTCCTTTTTCTTAACGAAGATGATAGGTGTCCCCCAGGGAGACACACTAGGTCATATATACTTCTTGTCAATAAGTTCTTTTAATTCTGATTTAAGTTCATTAAGTTCAAGTATGTTCATTCGATAAGGGGCCTTTGAGCTGGGTACTGCACCAGGTACCAGCTCAATGGTAAAATCTAGTTCCCTTTTCGGAGATAGTCCTGGAATTTCTTCCAGAAATACATCTGCATACTCTTTTAAAACTGGTATATCCTCCAATTTTAATTTATCTGTATTATTTAAAATTTCCTCATTAGTTACTGTTACTGCATAAGCCTTACAACCTTTCCTAACAGCTCTCTTAAGCTGCAGAGCAGAAATATGCCTTATGGTTGTTTTTCTAGGGATTCCCTTTACACTTATTGATTTTCCATCATTATTTATACACGTAAAGGTTTTATCATACCAATTTAAGATCACCCTATGTTTCTCTAACCAATCCATACTGATTAGTATGTCATAAGAACCAAGAGGTAGTACATTAAGCTTTACAACAGTTTCAAATTGATCCATAACTACTGCACATTTATTTACAAAACAAGTTACATTCCTTTTTGCACTAGTGGCTAACTGAACCAACCAAGAATTTTCAAATTTTTCAACAGGAAACTTACATTTTTCTATAAATTTAGGTGAAATATAACTTAGACTAGCTCCTTGATCAATTAAAATAGCTATAGGTGTTTGATTTATCTTACCTTCTACTTCCACCATAGAAGTCTGATAGTCTACTTGTCGATTCTCCATGGCTGCATTGATTCTGGGTATAGTCCTCGCTAAATCCCCAACAGTCATTTCCTCCTATATGGTATGGATATTACTGATAGTCTTTTTCCAATTAGGATAGACTGAAGCATAATGAGGGCCATTACACTCCCAACACTTTACGGGTTCTTTGCATTCAAAGTTCTTTGTGTAATTACCATGATTATTAGCAGACTTTTTATCCTTTAGATTGTTCTGATTGCTTGGTGAATTATTCTTATTCCCTTGGAAATTCTTGTTAGGAAAATTTCTGGCCTTATTATTTTTAGAAATCCAATTGGGCACAAACTCTTTCTTCTTTTGATCGTAATGATTATTATTCTTTTTGGCCTTCCAGTTGGCCATGCTCTCCTTCTTTCAATTATGTTCATAACAGAAATTGGCTTTCCTCATAGCTTCTTCTAGAGTTTTTGGATTGTCATACTGAATCCTATCCTATATGTGATAAGGTAAACAACTGAGGAATCGCTGTACCTTGAGTTTTTCATCTACAAGGTATGGCACATACTTAAGAAGACTTAAAAACTTGTTGTTCAAATCTTTAATAGTCATTGTACCTAGATTAAGCTCATAGAATTCTTTTTCTCTCTCTTCATAGTAGTACTCACATAAAAATTTCTTTTTAAAGTACTTATTGAAGGTACTCCAATTTACGTTCTTTTCTTTTATTCCCTTCACTCTCTTTAAATCTTGTCACCATATATCAGCTTTCCCTGAAATATTATAGATAGCCATTCTAGCCTTTAATTGGTTAGAATAGTTATAAATTTGGAAGTACTTTTTCATCCCAGATAACCAAGATTCTGTTTCCTCCCCTTTCTCAGCTTCTCCATTAAATGTTGGTGGTTTAATATTTTTAAACTCCCCAGAAATTTCCTCATAAGGTTTATATTTTCTCTTTTTAGTATATTGATTGTCATCACTACTATCACTAGTGGAATGAAAATTACGTTGATCACCAAATACTTCTGAAGATGAGATTCTTTCATTTTTAGTCTATTTAGTCTTTTTATACTTATGTTGGTAACTTATATATTTTGTATCAGCTCTTTTACCTCTTCCCTCAGCATGAAATCTTTCTTTTAGGATCTAATTCAGCTCCTTCAGAGCTCTTAGAATCCTCTCATTCTCCTTTTTAACAGATTCCATTTCATATTTTAATTCTTTTACTTTTTGTAAAAGTTCTGAGGAATTAGTGGTTATGTCTTCTTATATAGGTTCTCTTTGTAAATTTTTTCTGTTCAATAAAGGGAGATTCCTTTGCCGCATATTCCTCCAGTATTTCCATACCTGTTGTTAAACTCAGAAACAAATTTCTCTGTTGAATAACATTAAAAGAAAACAACATCAGCAAAATGATTTAATACACTGTTTCATATAAGCAAGTGGAGCTTCATCAAGGCCTAGTGTTTGAACCTTGTGCTCTGATACCACATGTCATAACCCCAAATTTTCACAAAAAATTAAAATTTTTAATGTAATATAAAATGTCTAATGGCACAATTTGATAACTACTAGCGAAAAAAGGAAATAGTTAACAAAAGTAGTGATTAACTTCAAACACATAAAAACTAATACCACTTTAATTTTGATATGTTATGTATATGACCTGCATTTAGTTACTTCTAAATGTATTGATGATTTGATTTTGTCAAGTAGGTGAGAAGTTATGTTCTAAATCGGGGCTTACTTAGCAATTGCTAACTCAGCTGGATTTCTGGGTCTTCCAGGTTCAACAAGTAAATTTTTTGAACAAGTAGGAGTTTGTTAAAGCGTTAAATCCAGATGTACTTCTTTAGCATCTATAAAATGCTAGAGTAAAAATTGATTAATAGAGTTCAAGGATACTATGAGGTAAAGTAACTTTTTCTTTATTTGCTTATTATCTATTACAGTATTTTAAGTTTTTGTTGTAAAGACCAATATCCTTGTCATACTAAATGTCTTTCACTAGCATGACTTCTACTTAAGAATTCATCTTTAAAGTTATAAGCCAAGTTACTCACAAGTTTTACTGATGAGCATAGAGCTCATAATTTTATATAAAGACGCTTCTACTGAAACAAGTATTTGCTGCTATTGCTATGTCTAGTTTCTAAAATGTTGCTTTATAAGCATGAATATCAATCTAACGCCTTCAAAGAAAATATCACAATAGATTACTTTATTAATCTTGCACATTGATCTAGGAACTAAGAATCAATCTCATCAAAGAATAATCAACAAATACTCATGAAATGGTGTTAATCGGAACCAGAATGGTTTCCTCTGTGTATATTCAATAAACAATGAATGGTTACAATAACAATGTCAAGCAAATAGCTTGAATCCATGAGGAATTCGAATACCTAAGGAGGCAATTCGAATTCAGTGAGTGAGTCTAGCTTAACTAACTCTTAGCCATTCAATCACACTCAGTTAACCACTTGACCAAAACCCTAATTGACTCACCAAACCCTAACTGAAGTTGAAGTGCAATAAATGACTGAATCTCAACTGAAGGAGATCAAACACATGTCATAGCAAGCCAACCATCAAGTGCTAGTGCTCCATGACTTCAATGAACCCCGATGAGGTTAACTGAAGCTGAACTAACCATCAAAAGTTGGTGGAGGAACCCTGTTGACTCCAGATCATTAAATAATAATAAATAATCGTTAAATAATATATTTAATGAGAGGAGGCGCCTTAACTGACTGGTTGAATTGATTGTAACCACCAGTTAGCAATTAGGTGCATTAATATCACTCAGATCACCCCCAGAGTGCTCCAGTTAGCATCCTTGACTGTAGGAGGATGCTAAGTTAGCCTCCTTGACTGTAGGTAGGTGTGGGTGTGACTGGATGATGGTAATTAATGCTCCACTGATGTCAATTAATGTCAATTATACTTAGGATAGTGGTTTAACTAGGCCAATTTGACCCAAAGAGTGTGCATGATGGTAAATGTCTCCAACATACTTAGCTCTACATTCAATTCTGCTCTAGTAGAGAAAAAATATCATCTTATTATTGTATTACAGTTATAAATGTTCACTTGCACAATAGTCGTTAAGTTATAATTCCGATATTCCGAGTTTCATCATGTCACAATTATTGTAGAAAAATTACATCACTTAATAATATTACTAAGTGATTCTATATTTAACCCTGGATAGTCTTACTATCTTTTATTTACCAAGTCTAATCTAAACATTGGTTTGATTTATTAAGAATTTGGTTCTTTATGGAATCCAAAAGATCACTAACTTCCAAGAAGTATCCCATCTATGACACTGTCTACGTCATGCAAATGTAAAATTTATTCTTTTGTAGAAAATACTACCTAACTTTTATTTACAGAAAGTTGAACCTAAGATATTTACCTTACCAACTTTGATTTTGCATAACACTAATGTAAACATAGCATTACTCCTTAAAAAAATAAGGTTTGTGTGAGAAGAATTAGGAGTACTATTGACTATAAGTCAAAGGCATAAATTTCAATATTGATCTCCACTATATTCGTTTACCAATGATTGAACTTAGTGTTAATCAACACAAATGATAATAATTTATAAATATGTTTTCACAATGGATTGATTATAGTGTTATCAAAAGGCACATACAACGAATTGACTTTATACCAAAATATATTGTTGGTTGTATATAATATATGATTATATCGAAGTGTTGATTTCCATGTTATCTGACATAACAATGATATGTTACCAAACCTTATCATTAGCGTAAAACATTGCATGATTGGCAATAATACTTTTTTTCCCGATAGTGTAGGAGAACTATATGGTTCGACCCACAGCTTGACCAAAAATTTTAGTGGGAATGTGGAGAAACCTCCACCACGCAATGGTTGATTTGAAAACTTGCACTGTAACCCTATCTTCTTCATTTTTCTTTGATGGTTTGGCTCTGCACTGTCTGGTTTCTTCACGGCCAAGAGAGGCTCACTTGTTCTCGTTTTATAGCTCTATTTTTGTGTGTAGTGAAGTGCTGCAACTCTTGTATAAGAGTTGAGTGATACACAGCTCGTATCTTGGTTTCTTTCTGCAAGCATTGTATCGCTATGAGAGTGGTTTTACTATGTCAGTAGTTTAGAGTGTTGGTCGCTTGCGTTGCCATTCTCATAGCTTTTAACCTACTCCATCATTGGTGTAATTCTGGAATGTGAACCCCACTGCCTTTGTCACATCTTAGCACGAGGGTTTGTTCTTCAAGGTACTATTCATCATGCTGGTTCGATTACCTCCTTGGCTCCAGAGTTCTTTGCCTTTAGGTAAAATATTTACCCTACTATTATTTATAAATTTCAAGTTATAGTTTTTAGTATTAGAAAATACAACTTCTAACTAAAGCATTCGGTCTTGCTTGCAGGTTACAGTTCGTCTTCAGGCTTGGAAGAATCCTCTCCAACGCTGGTTGACTTCATGACCAAAATGGGTAAGCCCTGTTTTAACATGGTATCTCCTTGCTTGCAATGGTTAAGGGAAAAGGGTTATAGTTGGAAAGGAAGCACGACTTCGGTTCATGCATTGTTTAGATGCTCAGTTTCAGTTATTACTTAGTTTTTATTATTAAAACCCTTACATGTTGCTGGGTAGCTCCGGCTTATAAGCCGTGACTTGTAATTATCTTTTCTTAACTTGTAAAAGGAATTACAGCCTTATGGCTTGGTAATATCATACTCTGAATCTTAAAATATGGAGGTTTATCCTATACTCATGGTTTTTAATTGACTTCTATTTCAAATACTCTATTATTTATACATTGTCTTATAAACGATATTACTGTAAATTAGGTTATTCTTCTTCATTGTCAGTGAAATAAACTTACTACTAAAGATTTCTCTTGTTAGTAAATAAGGTTATTGTGAAGACTTTAACTCAGTCGTAAAGTAAAATCTATAAATTTATACTTATCAGTTAGGATAGAATAGCTAGGGTTTACTGGAAGAGAACCCTTGTATAGATGTATTCTTAAATTAACTATTAAATGAGCACTGATTTATGTTTACTTCTATTTCGTTATTACAGGAGTATTGATGTTATTTGACCTGTTTCAAGAAGTATTTTTAAAAAAATAAAAGGGTTTATAAACATATTATAAGTTCTTGAGATAAGACTGAAATTAGTCTCATGCATAACTTATAGTCTTCTAGTTTAATTTCTTTGCTAAGTTATTGTAGTATATGTTTAAAAATTTTATAAATTAATTTATAAAAAGATAAAAGGAAAACTAGGGTTTCAACCCTCAGGTTTAACTTGCACAGGTTGTAAGTTTGTCTGGTAAATATAATTATTTCCTGTATAAGTAATTTCTTAGTTTTATTCTACTTATTGTTTACTTTTATATTTGTATTTATTTACTGTTCTGTAACTTAGAAAAGATTCAAAGCTATGTAAGGATTAAAACATTAACTCTGTAACTCTGATTACTTTTCATTAATAAAGGGTTTGTATACATAATCCTATTTTGGTTTATATTAAATAATAGTTTAAGATAATAGATTTGTAGGATAAATTGTGTGGTTAATACCTTGTTTATATACTTAACTGTATCTTCTATAACTTTTATTGTATCAGTATACTTTTTACTATAACTCTAGTGTAGTTTTACTGTTTCTTTTCCAACATTTTTATTTAGTTATACTCAATAAAACAGTAAACACAAATAAACCATAACACTGTTCTTTTCATAATAATTTAAACATTGAAATAAATTACTCTGCTATCTACAGATACAAAATCCTATCTATTATTTTCATTTTCTTATGAACTTCTTTCATCTACTTAAAGCATTCTAACTGTGCTAGAGTACGACCTGGTTTCCAGGTGTGGAAAAACACAGTCTAGAAATTTATTTTCATTCTAACACATTATTTTCTAAATCAATTTCATTTCTTTAACAATATAATAAGAATACTAATTCTAACATTTCTCAAACTAAATTTTAACATTCATATAGTAGTCAAACTAAGATTTATTTAACTAACACAGTAAAACAAAATAACATAAAACCTGTTGAGGACAGGTGATAACAGCTTTAGGAGGCCGTTCCTCCCTACCAATCTCCTGAAGAGCGCTCAAACAACGCCTCCTCAGGACCCTCGATCCTGTTCCTGGTCTTCTTGGCTGAGAACTGGTGGAGAATGCAAACAGTAGAACCCTTTATCAACTGACTAGTTCAATATCTCAGTAAAACACTCTGCTCTCAGCAGTATGATCTTTATCTTAAAAGCTGCAACTAGATCAATCAACAATTATCCCCTCAAAAAATTTCCAGATTTCCCTTCCATTGAATTTCTTTGAAGTACATTCATTCAACCTGAATGATCACTTCTCTAGAATGAGCAGCCTCAGCTCTCTTCAATGGGAATTTTTATAAAGATTTCCTAGGTCTTTTGGGTCAGTTTTCATTAATTGAGCCACCTACTCTGATTCCACTTTCTTGGGGAATCATGACCCCAAATGTAGGGAGGTTGCCACCTATAATGGTTTGAGGATGCTGCCACATGTCAGTTTTCTCTCCACCCAGTCTCCTCCACCAATTTTACCAGTAAACACTCTTTTTAATAGCTCTCCTAAGATGCTTTCTCCTCATTTATTTATTTATAATAAAATATTCAAAATTTACATTAAATATCCTTGACCGCACTGGGTCATCAATTACGACTTGTAGATCCTAGTCATTCCTCTTTAGGGACAGAGGAGGAGGACCCTTATGTGCTACCTGCTTGGGCAGTAGATTCATCTCACTCTCAAGACTTCCTTGATGATGTTTTTCCTTCAGATGAGGCTATTCTTGAGGCTATGTCTGGGATTGAATAACCTTGGGGAGAGTTGCACCATCAATTGTATTTCCTCCCTAAGCTTGATCGTTTAGAGTGTGATGAGTTTAGAGCGATTCTAAGTGAGAAGGTTGGTAGTCCTGTGGTCCCATTAGGCTCTCCTGGTCAAAGGGATGAAGGGAACATGGTGAACTTGTCACTTATGATACCTATTAATATTTCTTGTATTCCTGGTAATATTGAGAATTTTTACATTGGGACGGATTGCTCCCCTGATGAGATTAAGGAGTACACTGAGATTTTCAAGGAGTTTCGTGATGTTTTTTCTTGCTCATATGAGGAGATGCCAGGAATATACCCAAATATTGTTGAACACGAAATCAAAACCTATCCAGATGAAAAATCGGTTCGACAACGTTTGCATGTCGTGAATCCTAGGAAAGTGCCTACCCATAAAGCAGAGATAGAGAAACTGTCACGTCCCCAGCCCTCAACCAGCGAAGAGGACGCGACGAACGCATCAAACACAGCCGAGGCAAAATGCCCAATGAACATAAACAGAAAATCAAATGAAATCAATGCTGGAATTAAGCATACACAGATGCATTTATTTTCATTCATACAGCGGAAGCAACACACACATTCCAGCAATCTCCATGTTCATTATAATTCATTTAACACCAATATAAATTACAGAGATGCAGTAAACAGCGGCACTTATCTTTTGATGAAGAATTTCACCCACAACCAGCTACGTCACTGCAACGTTCCACCCAACCATAGGCCAGCTTGCTCATCAATCTCTCAGCAACGCTGCCACCCCCGAGCTGGGCATGATTCCTCAAGGACTAAGGGGACAAATTGCAGGCTTATACATAGCCAAGGGGGCATAAGCAACAAAACAACACAGCTGGGTTTCACAGGATTTCAACAACCAAGCCAAGCCAGCACAGTCCAAAGACTATCCATTGCACTCAAGAAACCAATTAGCTATCACAGCCCAAACAGGGAAAAAACGAATTACACAGCCCCAACAGCAGAACAGCAAGCAACTACAACAGGGAAAAACGACCCAACTAATCTGTGAGACAGCCAAACCGTGAATGGCCCTTCACAGTCAGTCGTGGATGCAAAATCACGGCTCTCAGCTCACTATGTGCGCCCCAAATAGAAGAATACCTATGCATGGGTAAAAAATCCGACCCAGCAAGGAAAATAACAGACAATGGAGGCCCTGCGTGAGGGAAAACAGCTTCGTTTTTGCCCGTGGATGCACACACAACAGGAAGGACACGATTTTGCAGTTCGTGGGTACTCAGCAACTCGTGGGGAGAGGAAGAAAACCTGCGTGAGACCCAAAAACGCCCCAAAACCTATGCGTGAGGAGCCAACAGACAATTCGTGGGTAGAGGTGAACAGACCGTGGAGAGCATGCACGATGGGCACAATGAACAGGCGCGTGAGGAGAACAGAACAGGCAGGGCAAGCATGGAGTCGTGGGTGGAGTGTGGATGTGGGCAAAGGACTGACAGTCCTGCCACCCCACTCCCAAAGGAAATAACTGCCCATCCACCAACAGCCATAGCTGCCCAACTACCCAATAGAACATTAAAGAGGTTGACAAGGTTGGATGAGACAAAAAAGGTGACAAATAAAAAAGGTAGAAAACCACAAGGTAATAAAACATGGGTTTTTCCCCCATAACCAAGGTTTGACATCCCCACCCCTTATCCTTTGGAACCATGCCCTTTTCATTTAACGTTGCACTGTCGTAGCTGGTTGTGGTTTATTTTAATTGATGTGCGGGTTTACATGATGTCAAATTATAATGTGCCTTATAGCACGAGATGCCACCGGCAATTATCCCCATTGTCGAAACATACACAACAAAATCGATGGTGGGGCTTTTGCCTTGAGCTCCTCACCACGATTAATTACATTATATACATCATGCATACGGGGTCGAAACCGGGGACATGAAATTACCCTCCCCCTTGGAATAACACCGTCCTCGGTGTTCCATTACATATATACAATACATATACAGTTGCACATCAAAAATTCCAAAATTGCAGATCTGCCCCACGTTCGATCATCTACTTTGAACGTTCAAGACCAAGCCTCTCGGCTTCCATGGACTTTTCTTGTTGGTTCTCAGCTTCTTGCTGATCCCGAAGTCTAGGAACTTTGCGGCTATTGCCTTCATCATGTTCCCTCATCAGACAGTCCCGGCGTAAATGATGTCCTCCACATCTCCAGCATCTCACTGGCTGCTTCATCTTTTCCTGCTCAATTTCCCTTGAGTCTTCATGCCTGGACCGTTTCTTATCGGGTCGCTTGGAAAAATGTCCCATCGCTGATCCACCTTCCTTTCCTTTGCCGATTGCTCCCAGAAGGCTTTTCACCTCCCTTTGCAAACCAACAGAGTCTTGCAAAATCTGGTGGTTCATTTCACTCTGC
>LPNX010313049.1:181504-202778 GCA_001517045.1 Pseudotsuga menziesii | reverse complement strand
TTGCTTCTTCACCCGCAACGGCGGAGCACGAACCTTTTTCTCTTCCGGTTGGCCGCCCGCTCACTTAGCCAAATTTCGAATTTTTCCGCGGCGTCGACGATCGGGCGGTTCTCGAATCGGACGCGAGATTATTCCGCCACCCGCAACGGTCGGAGGGGAAGATCGTTGCTCCACCCGCAACGATGGAGGCTAACTCCATGAACCCTTCCACAACATTCGGACGGAAGACTTCACCCATTCGCCCGCAACGGCGAATAGAAACTTCTCTAGCTCACCCGCAACGATGGAATCCCACTTCCTCCTGTGGTCCGAATGCTCTCACTTAGGCGATTTTTTTGAAGTTCCGGTCTGATTTCTGCTAGGAAAGAGGAAGTTCTGCATCTGTCCCTGCACTTTCATGGCCCATAGAGGCCCATTGTTGCAACCATGGCGCTCTGATACCATTTTGTCACGTCCCCAGCCCTCAACCAGCGAAGAGGACGCGATGAACGCATCAAACACAGCCGGGGCAAAATGCCCAATGAACATAAACAGAAAATCAAATGAAATCAATGCTGGAATTAAGCATACACAGATGCATTTATTTTCATTCATACAGCGGAAGCAACACACACATTCCAGCAATCTCCATGTTCATTATAATTCATT
The DNA here is from genome assembly GCA_001517045.1 of Pseudotsuga menziesii. Taxonomy (NCBI): domain Eukaryota; kingdom Viridiplantae; phylum Streptophyta; class Pinopsida; order Pinales; family Pinaceae; genus Pseudotsuga; species Pseudotsuga menziesii. Next base: position 202,130 of record LPNX010313049.1, on the reverse strand, counting down.
TAACACCAATATAAATTACAGAGATGCAGTAAACAGCGGCACTTATCTTTTGATGAAGAATTTCACCCACAACCAGCTACGTCGCTGCAACGTTCCACCCAACCATAGGCCAGCTTGCTCATCAATCTCTCAGCAACGCTGCCACCCCCGAGCTGGGCATGATTCCTCAAGGACTAAGGGGACAAATTGCAGGATTATACATAGCCAAGGGGACATAAGCAACAAAACAACACAGCTGGGTTTCACAGGCTTTCAACAACCAAGCCAAGCCAGCACAGTCCAAAGACTATCCATTGCACTCAGGAAACCAATTAGCTATCACAGCCCAAACAGGGAAAAAACGAATTACACAGCCCCAACAGCAGAACAGCAAGCAACTACAACAGGGAAAAACGACCCAACTAATCTGTGAGACAGCCAAACCGTGAATGGCCCTTCACAGTCAGTTGTGGATGCAAAATCATGGCTCTCAACTCACTATGTGCACCCCAAACAGAAGAATACCTACGCATGGGTAAACAATCCGACCCAGCAAGGAAAATAACAGACAATGGAGGCCCTGCGTGAGGAAAAACAACTCCGTTTTTGCCCGTGGATGCACACACAACAGGAAGGACACGATTTTGCAGTTCGTGGGTACTCAGCAACTCATGGGGAGAGGAAGAAAACCTGCGTGAGACCCAAAAATGCCCCAAAACCTGTGCGTGAGGAGCCAACAGACAATTCGTGGGTAGAGGTGAACAGACCGTGGAGAGCATGCACGATGGGCATAATGAACAGGCGCGTGAGGAGAACAGAACAGGCAGGGCAAGCATGGAGTCGTGGGTGGAGTGTGGATGTGGGAAAAGGACTGACAGTCCTGCCACCCCACTCCCAAAGGCAATAACTGCCCATCCACCAACAGCCATAGCTGCCCAACTACCCAACAGAACATTAAAGAGGTTGACAAGGTTGGATGAGACAAAAAGGGTGACAAATAACAAAGGTAGAAAACCACAAGGTAATAAAACATGGGTTTTTCCCCCATAACCAAGGTTTGACATCCCCACCCCTTATCCTTTGGAACCATGCCCTTTTCATTTAACGTTGCACTGCCGTAGCTGGTTGTGGTTTATTTTAATTGATGTGCGGGTTTACATGATGTCAAATTATAATGTGCCTTATAGCACGAGATGCCACCGACAATTATCCCCATTGCCGAAACATACACAACAAAATCGATGGTGGGGCTTTTGCCTTGAGCTCCTCACCACGATTAATTACATTATATACATCATGCATACGGGATCGAAACCGGGGACATGACAGAAACTGCTAAAAGATAGTTTTATATATCCCGTTACCTTGATGGAGTGGGTTTCAAATCTCATTTCGGTGGATAAGAATCAGGGAGCAATGCGTATATGCCCTGATTTCTATGATTTAAATGAAGCATGTCCTAAAGATAATTTCCCTACACCATTTATTGATCAAAATTTGGATGAGTGTGCAAGAAGTGAGGTTTTTTCTTTCATGGATGGCTTTTCCGGATATAATCAGATACAGATTAAACCTTAGGAACAACATAAGACTACATTTATTTTTCCTTGGGGAAATTTTGCATATCGAAAGATGCCCTTTCACCCATAAAAACGCTAGAGCTATGTTGCAACAGGCCATGACCTTTTCCTTCCATGATCTTAGAAATATTATTGAAGTGTATTTGGATGATCTTGTTGATCACTCTTGTTTGAGAGTGCATCATTCTTATCATTTGAGATTGGTTTGCGAAAGATGTCGTCACTACCAAATTTGATTAAATCCTCACAAGTGCATATTTTATGTGAAGGTTGGTCATTTACTAGGGTTCATCGTGTTCAAGGAGGGAATTAGAGTCGATCCCTTAAAGGTTGAGGCAATACTTCAATTGTCTCCCCCATGTAACATTCGACATCTTCAATGTTTTCAAGGTATGGAAAAATTCTTGTCAATTTTGACAATTTGGCTAAAGGATTCATGCATTTTTTGAAGAAAGACACCCCCTTTTTACTGGGATGACCGAACCCAGGAGTCTTTCGATGCTCTTAAGAATTCCTTAGCATCAACTCCCATGCTTAATCCACCAGAATATAGTCATGATTTCTTGATTTATGTGGTCGCATCTCAAGAGACAATTGGTATGGTTTTGGTTCAAGAGGATGGGGAGCTCCATGAGCATGTCATATACTATCTTAGCTGAAGCCTTATTGATGCGAAAATTTATTATACCCATGTTGAGAAGATAGCCTTGGCCACTGTCCATGCGGTTCAGCGTTTGAGGCATTACATCCTCCTTTGTCAAACTTTGGTCGTAGCTCACATCAATCCATTTCAATTCCTCCTCACTAGAAAGATGATTGGGAGAAAGTATAATAAATGTATTTTCATATTGGAAGAGTTTGATCTCGAATTTGTTTCAAAAAATTTGAAGAAATCAATAGTTTTTGCTGAGCTTATATCGTATTTTCCAAATTTGGATGAAGAAGAGGTTCATGAGGATTCTCTTGTTGATGAGCATATATTTCTCATCTCAATCATGGACTCTTGGTATAGGGATATTATTGTTTATTTGCAAAAAATTAAGGTTCCTACTCACATCTTGTGAGATGAGCATCGATGACTACGTCACGTAGTGAAGAACTACCTCATAGTGGATGATACTTTGTATCACTGTGGGATTGATTCTATTTTACGTCGTTGCTTAAATCATGAGGAGGCTGAGTTCGTGCTTAATTATTGCCATGGAGGGGCGTGTGGTGGTCATTTATTTGGGCTCTCTACAACTCAATTTTTTTTTAGAGAGGGTTATTTTTGGCTGTCCATCTTTAAAGATTGCGTCAATGCGGTCAAAAGGTGCCACCCTTGCTAGGTGTTTGCATGTAATATGCGTTCTCATATTGCCCCTTTGCATCCTATTATTACCGCTGGTCCCTTCACCAAGTGGGAGATTGGATTCATGGATTGTAACCCAGCTTTGGCTAGGGGGCACTATCATATTATTGTGGCTGTGGATTATTTCACGAAATGGGCAGAGGCTATGCCTACTATAAAATACAATGTTGAAAGAGCCGCGCATTTCGTATTTAACCAGATTATCACCCAGTTTCACATTCCAAAGGAGCTTGTCACTGACCATGGTAGGAACTTTCATAACAAAATTATGGAAGAGTTGTCTTCAAAGTTAGGATATAAGCAAGAGCATTCCTCTTGTTATTATCCTCAAGCAAATGGACAAGTTGAAGTAGTGAACAGGTCACTTAAGTCCATTCTCTAATGAACCATCGTACAGAGAAAGAATAATTGGCATATCATGTTGTATCCTACTTTGTGGGACTATAGAAACACGGTTAAGACTGCCACTAGTTTTTCTCCCTACCAACTTGTGCATGGGGTGGAGTCAGTATTACCTGTTGAATGTGAAATCCCATCGTTGAAGCTACATGTGGATATTTTACTAGAGACTTTTGCATTGGAAGAATTCCTGGTGCACTTAGAGATGCTCTGGTGGTTCTTGAGGTTAACAAGCATCACGTTAAGGTCCAGTACGATAAGTCTGTCCGTCCTAGGAGGTTTAATGAAGGTGACTTGGTCCTTTTCTGGGATCAAGCTAAGGAACCCTTGGGGGCAGGAAAGTTCAACCCGATGTGGCATGGTCCTTACATGGTTAAAAATTTCTTAGAGAAAGGTGCCTATGAGTTGGTGGATTATGAAGGGACGACCTTGGCAGAACCTAGAAATGGGCTCTATCTTAAAATATACTATGCATGATTTTCAACTAGGGCTGACTTTTGTATATTATTGTACATTTTTTGCATTGCATAGGTAGGTCTTCTTATGGTGATTGGGTTTGTTGATTAGCTTTCGTTTGTTATGGCAGATGTCGATGGAGTCTTCTGTTTACATAGGGTTTGCCGATGGTGCTAGCTGCCACTCTCAAAACTCAGCTTCGATTGCTTGGGTGATCTATACTCCTACGGGTCAAGTGTTGTCTTTAGGAGGCATATGTTTATGGCCTTTGTCAAACAATGTTGTTGAATATAGTGCCATGATTAAGTTATTGCGGGATGCCATTTCAATGGTGTTCTTTCTCTTGAGCTACATCTTGATTCGTAGTTAGTGGTTTCACAACTTAATGGCTTGTATCATATTAGGGATCCGACATTATTACGAAGATTCTTGCATGTAAGATTGCTAGAACTGCAATTTGAGAGTATAACATACATTCATGTTTCTAAGAAATTTTAATCAAGTTGCTAATTCATATGCTAACTATGTACTAGATTGGCATTTTTTTCACAGAACATAAGCATTTCACAAACACATTTTACACATGTAAATAGAGTAATAATCGATCATCATAAATATTTTTCACTAAGTCCAAAAACAGTGACGTCATAATACATAAGTTCCATATACAAAATTGGGGCTTTCGAGCCACCAAAATATACTACATGGTCTTACAAAAAACACACACCTAGGTCTTTAAGCCTGAGGTGGAGGAGGGTGCCGATCATGGTAGCACACCATGGATCTAGATAACTGGAGAAATAATTGAACCCATGGCCATGGTACTCCAACCACCTGGCGCTACATAGCCATAGGCAAGTCCTTAACTTGCACCATGGGAACCCTATGTGTCAAGCGAACAAAGTTTGTGTGAATGCTTTGGAGCGTCCACTCTGCATCCACACCCATAATCTCATCACCTCTTCCTCTCTGTCGATGACGAGGAAAGCCTTCTCACCATCATGGTCCCACATCTGCATGTACATGACAGAGTCTCATTATGTGTTGTCACACCAAAACATGTCTTTTGATTTCATATAAAAAAAATGCAAAAAAATTTAATAAATTTAAAAAACAAAAGTGAGTTGGGATTCCTTACCAATGTATCCATATGCTGATCCTGGTGGTAGGGGAATATCTAGATCTCCATGGAAGTCTATCACTACATAGGGGTAGTTGTCTATGGCGATGATCTATCTACGCCACCAGAGGAAGAAGTCTACTGGATAGGGTTTAGCCACCCTTGCCCCTCCTAGTGTCTGCATGACATGGGCCCAGCATAGCTGAGTCGGATCCCTGACTCCATGAGGAGAAATGTCAACTCTATGGCTTAGCCTCGGTACCTTCTAAAAAAGGAATGCACTCAATATGCTGCCTAACCCAAAGTTCCTTACTCTGCCCATATTGCAGTCACTGAGTTAATGCTTCATGCTTCTTAGTAGTGAGGTACTCCATTAATATATCGTGGGTCGTGTGCACTCTACTACATAGAACATCATTGGCATTGAGTCCTGGTGGAGTGATGCTAAACCTACGATCTTGCCTAATGCCAACAGTATGGATTTCAACCCCAGGTTCTGAACTGCATTTGTCAGGATTTGAATCCCAACCTTCTCTATATTGGGAAGGCAATACACAACTATGTATTCCTCTATAGTCATCCCATCTCCTGGCCCATGGGATCGAAGGTTCACCACCTCCCCCCATCGGGACAAACCTATAATAAAATATATGTCCTCAAAATCGATGTTGAGCGACATCCCATCCAACTGAAAAGATTCAGAATCTGGATCCCAGTAGTATACTAGTAGCTAGAGTATCCTTGGCTTGGATCTTAAGCTACCAAGGCACCAAAAATTGTACAACCCACAAGCCCTCAATGCTTATTGATCCATTAGATCTCCTTGTACTGCCTCCTCAACATCACCATGTTCCCTCTCTCTCCATTCTAACACCATCCTGCAAAAAACGTTTTGAGTTTCATCAGTATTTACCTTTGAAAATCACATTTGCGGCCCTGTACATGACTGTTTTTCAGAACAACTGTGTATGTACGCGGGTATCGTGGTCTTTTCCGCGTATACCCATCCCTATACGCTGAAAAAGGCCCGATTTCCACGTGGTATGAAACACACATTTTGGGGTGGCCTAAAAAAAAATTTGACAACTAAAATTTAAATATTTTGCATGAAATTGAAAGAGAATGGTTTGGGTAATTACCTAGACCAAACACGGAGTGATTTCACTGGACGATGCTCCCGGAATTAGCTCCTGAAATTCTGGATATAAATGTACTATGGTGGCTGAATTTTCAAATGGTATGAATTTTTTTTATTTTTCACTATTTTATAGAAAAAGTTTTTAAATTTTTACGCACTTCCTATAGTTTTTTACCAATTTTACCATTTTGGACCGTTTGTACTAATACTATGTTGTAGGAGTCCATTTTGAGTGCGGTTTGACCGAGACTTTGACCCATTCGTGTCTATTACATGTATCATGTCTAAACTGGCATATAGTTTAGGATTTCACATCCTCTTGCATTTTGCATGAACTTATGACCATTTCATCTTAACCTTAGGTATGAACCCATTCCATGATGTCACAAAACCTTCATGCTTCTTTTAGAAGTGGCGTTATGTGAATGGTAGAGATTTCCCATACATGGGTGCCCTAGTTAGATCATTTATTACATTTGGTTCCCATGCTGACATTTCTCTTTTAGGGTGTGGGAGTCCCCTTTTAGTCCCTCCATGTACTTAAGCAAGAGCTTCATACTCCTCTTGAACTTTATACTGGGCATTTCCCTTGGGACTCCCTTGTATATATCAAGTTGTAATTGCATTTTCATGAGTTTTTCTTTCATTCTTGAGATCTATGCCGGCTCTCGGACTTTGAGTTATTAGCCATATACCCCGATCTTGTCTCATGTCTAGCCAAGAAGATCCTTTTTACTTATCTTTTGTAGCTTGATCATCCCTTTTATAGGGAGGAGACCTTCCCTCGAGTGTCGTTATCATGCACATATATCCTTCCATTGAGCATAGGAATGTTCCACTGCTTGGAACTAGTTTGCTTGTCCCCTGACACTCGTCTCCTCCTAGTTTTGTACTATAAATCACTTTTATTCTTTTTGAAGCTTTTCAAAATATTTGGAAAAGTCCAAAAAAATTAAAAAAACCAAAAATCCGAATAGGAAAAGATGTTATTTTTGGAAGCAGTTGAATCATGTTTCCTTCGAACAAAGCACTGTATATCACATCGATTGGTTGGGTTATTAGTTTGACTTTAGGAGCTGTACTCATTACTCTGAGTTTATCTCCACTGACTGGTTAAGCTTCCAATCCCTATGGAACCTATGATGATTCCTCCTGTGTCACATAGATGTCCCAGTTTGCATATAGAGTCCATCCTGCTTATCTTCAATCATCATTTCCATTTATGCTCTTGTTCAAAGGAAGTTGAAGCCTGAGTCAGCCATTCCTCAGTTATCTTGACTTTGCATGTCGGTCATTCCCGGTACTGTTACTAGTTCATGCACATATTGTTTGTGTTCTTCCACATTATAAAAAATTGCTGAGTAACTCGTGTTGGTTGATGGGGGATGCCTTAATTCCCTCCTTCTAATGGATTCCATTCCCTCGACATCAGATCATTTAGTCTGGAATAGGAATCTAGAGTCCTTTGAGTGCCTTGAGAGTTACAATCATCAGTGGTAGGTTCTCTCGCCATCGACAGTTTTGGGAATACATCAATGTCCCCTGGTTGATGGATTCTTCCAAGTGTTCGACCTCAACACATATATTCACACTTGTTAGATTGCACTATGTACCTTGATTCCCATTTTCATTATCGGTGGGTGATCTCGTGTCTGTTAACGGTATACATCAATGAATGGTAATTAGACAATGGACTACTATGTTCGACCTCAACACATCTATTCACATAGTAGGACATGTACTCATAGCATTCCATGTAGAAGACCTTCCATCTTTATGGAATTCCATATATGCTACCTCCTTGATCGTGCCCATGTTCATGAGATTTCAGCTCTCATGATTTGATTCTAGTGTATATTAGATATCTTCAGCTACTATGTAGATATTGATCCATTGTATATCTTTAGCCATTATGGATATCTTGATCTATTGTACATCTTCATCCATTATGGAGATTCTGATCTATTATATATATATATTGTACGTGGAAATGAACACACATGTCACATTTTGTATATCATGCCTATTCATGGCCTTTGTAATCTTATGTATCCGAGACTACTCTATGTATTTGCAGTCACATGCAGAGATTTATCATTTTTTGGATGGTTGGTTCTTCAACTTGGGTCTTCATTACTCCACTTTTGGGATGGATTTTATAATGTATTTCGGCCATCATGTTACCCCTTTGACCTCACACATTAGGGGGCATCTATTATAGCTGATTTTACCATAGATGGTTGATCACATATGTATGGCCTTCCTTGTCCCTCTGTAGATTCTATGAACCCCATGGACTTATATTATCCTTTGATGTTCCAAATTCATCCCTTACAAACCCTTGTTTATTATTGTACGCAACTTTTAAACCAATACTTGCGGGTACACACGACTTTTGAACTCAAACCCGCATACATCAGAATGTATGCATAAAGCCAAATAGTTTTGGATTTTTCCTCATGTGAGTCTGAGCCACTTGACTCTTGACCTTCCAAATGCCTTGAGAATGCTCAGATTTGACCCTCCAATACCCTTTTGGAGTGATATCTAAGGAACTCCTTGGATACATTGAAGAGGAGGAATTGAAGAACAAGTAAACTATAGTACATTGTTGCCACAGTTTGCATATACTTGAGTCTGCATCCCTTTGTCCCTTTGGAGCACTTTGTGTTCTTCCCAAGCTTGCCTTTTCTCGTGATCTTGCTATCGAGAGATGGAGGATTGAGGTGGTGGAGGCCCAGGTGGAGGACTCAGTTTCTCTGGTTTGTAGACGTGCCAACAGAGGTTGTCACTCTTGTAATCTCTAATTTTATTAATATAAATATATTTTCCTATCCAATTAATGTACAATTGAATGAATATTGAATCCATGGATATGTTTAATTTCTTATACATTGTTGAATATATATGCTAGAGTAGGTCTAACAGATCATTATATAGCATGCTTGTCTTGTTTACTGTTGTTGAGAGCGAATTGCTAAAGCAAGAATGAATTGGAAAAGCTCAATAGGGATCTACTTCAACCGTCCGAAACAAGGTACGATTCGATATCCCTTAGTGTTAGATGTTTGTTTTCTCTTGCATATCAGGAAAGATTGATTTCTGGTGTCTAGCTGTCTGTTGTGGTACACCCCAAGCCATAGTAAGTTTCTCTCTGTAACACCCCCAAAAACAAATCTTCCACAACCACCCATGGTGGTGCAGTACCCACCTGTCCCCATTATTTTGGCTCCCACTAGTATTGTACCAAATCCTCCATTTGGATATCCTAAGTACAAAACATACAACCCTATTTACCCAAGTACAAGGAAAGTAACATCGGTTTTCCAACCACAAATGGCATCACCTGCGTCGATATCCGCATCATATGCAGCTTAAATGACATATACCCCACCCTTGGATATGACACCCATGTTTAATATGGGAGTCAACTTTGTACAACCCTCTATGTAACATCAGGCTCAACAATTTTAACAACTGAATATTGTCAATCCCAAGAGCCCTTAGAATAATGGGAGGAAGAAGGGAAAGAATACACAACCCCAACAACAGTGGAAAGGGGGAAACCAAGTTCCTCCACAGAACCAAAACCAGGGTAACTGACCCTCACAAAGGGGAAATCCCCCCAAACAGGGAAATAATTCCAACTTGAGAACAAAATACCCTTGCTCAATATGTGGTGAGTATGGTTATTACACTCACCATTGTTCACTTATCCTCGATTTCCAACGGATGGTAGGAGCCAATAAGTAGACACCCATAAATCCCCCTCAGGTGCCTCCTACACCACAACACTAGTAAGTTTTCCTGCAACAATTTGTTTCCAATCAAGGGGTGGTTACCCAACATCTGGATTCTCATCCCCAGGAAATAGGTCATTCCAAAACATTTATATGAACTTGACTTCAATCAACCTCCAGACTCATGCTAAAGGGTACACCAATGGTAAGACCTCACATATCCTTGATGATACTTCCTTCCCTTAAGGAGGACCTTTGCAGGTCCCATGCCCTAGCATGGAGAGAATTCCCATAATAACCTAAAGCACCAATAAGGTGTAACCATCATACACCCCACATAAAGGCTTCTCATAATTACAACATTGTTGATGACTTGTCACAATCAGTAGCCACTATGTCAACATTAGAAGTACTTCAATATTGTACTTCACAATGAAAGACACTCCTGAATGCACTTGGAGTTGTCGACCCTTCCAGCACAAACCTCATGAATTTTGACTTGGACAAAGGTGAACCACGATTACCATATTCAGTCGCATTCCAAGTACCAGTCATGGTAAAAACATAATTATTCAATGATGAAGGCGCATCCACATGCATAATGTATTCTAATGTGTGGAAGATATTGGTCTCCCTTGATTTGGCACCATCCTCTATCGATCTCTGCGCATATTATGGAATACCATCCCAACCACGAGGATTATACCAAAATATACTTGTCGAGCTAGGGGGGAAATGGTGATGATCAATGTTGAGGTCATCGATTCCTAACTTGACTACAACATCCTTTTATGTCATAGTTACATGTATTCCATGAAGGAAGTCACCTCCTTGGTGTTTCATACCATGATGTTCCCATTCAATGGGAAGGTGGTCACCCTTGACCAACTCAGCTAGTACAACCCCCATGCATTTTCTAATCCTGATAATGTCTTACCTATTGCAAGTGAAACAAATGGAAACACCCTTTTTTGAGATTATCCCAAGAGTGTACAAAGATTCAAAGCTCATAGGGGCATATTCAAGAACTCCACCTGAAATTTGCCCCCATACCAGAGGGTATTATGTGTACACTTTCCACCACAAAAAAGAATCTTCCACCCCTGGGGCATAATCATTTGCAACCCCATAAAGTCATGACATAGAGAAAATATTGAACCCTTTTTTGACATCGATGTTTTAGATTCCATTTTTGTACCTCCCCACACGAGCACAAGGAACACTGGTATGGCCCAGTTAACACTCCCATGACTCACGCTATGTATCCTTGTGTGGTACCTTACATCACCCTTCCTAGAGATGGATTCAAAACCCATTTATCATTATGAGAAGTTTCCATTACAACGAGTCACCCCCACAACTCAACTCACTGAATCCACAACAAATGTGACTCAACCTCCACCTGTGGTCATCAAACTAGAAAATAGGGGCATTACTCAACCCAAGATGAATACTCCTTCCAACAACAGCCACACTCAAACCATGTTGAAGGACCCCGGAACAATTAATCATGCCCTTGATTCCTCATCAGGGAAACCTAAACTAAACATGAATGTTTCCACCTAATAAACATTGAAAGCACCCATTATGCATGATACACCTACAATGTGGGTCACATGCCCATGCACTTTGTGTGGACAACAAGGTCATGCAACCAATCTATGACTTACCTTACTAGAGCTCAAAAATTTGCTCAATACATCTGTGAGTGTCACACATGCCCCTCAAGCTAAGACTGGGTCACATCAAACCACTTAACCCTTAAGTATATGTCCTTATGCACCAACAAGGCATTTTCGATTTGTTCTCAACATGGGAACTACACACACCATTTCCCTGATATCCCTCAATTTAGGAATGCCTTCGAAACCATTCATCTTACACAAACGGTGGAAGAATTAACAACTTCCCCACATACCAAGTTAACTTCCATCAATATGGTCACCACCAATAAAGTAACAAAAATTGTCTCTCGAGATAACATGTTCAAAAACCCCTACAAATACTCAAGAAATATCAGTTCATATGAATTGTGATACCCAAACGAATGGGTGCACCGCATGTGGAAATCATAGCCATATCATCCCTAGTCATATCCATCCCACATCCCCTACAACTTTGCTAACACCAAGACTCATTCCATTAAGGGGATCACACCCATGTCGAGCATGTGGCACCACTTCCCACTATTCATTTCAGTGCCCCATTTTGCACGATGAAAGTGATTTTTTCCTTGAGTAGGCACGTCTCTAGGACCAATTGCTTCAATTGAGTGTCCCACCACAAGAACCACAATTGGAGAAAATTGTTCCTGTAATAGCCGACATTATTGAATATATATCTCCCTGTCTGGATTACTCATAAGTGAAGATTCATCATCGTCTGATGAGGATTCACCCTGCCCTGACAATAACCCTCCTCCACCGATCCTAAATTAATCCATATTGGATCTTCCATCTTTCACTAGGAACGTCAATACATATTCATACCCCCTTAGTCATGATATAGTTTCCCGACATTGGTAGAGGATTCTTGTTATGCAACAATTGAACCCATAGTTCATTTCAAAGTTTCAGAATTCATATATGTTTTCAATCCCATAGATTGAAAACTAAAAGACATCCTTTGTTCCTAATGCAGGAGGATTTCAATCAACACACCTACATTGATTTCACAGACGGTGCGATTTGGTGGTAAAAAAACTTAGCATCATCTTCTTGGGCCATTTACACCCCCACCAAACTTTATACCACACTGGTGGAGTTTTCGTGGGGGTACTTGCAAACAACCAAGATGAGTACGATGTTGTTATAGGTCTATTGATCGATGCCATCCATTTTGGTATAACTTGTCTACACTTCCGCATATATTCCAATTTAGTTGTGTCATAACTAAACAATGTTTTTTTGTGTGTTCAACCCACCTCTCTTCCACAAGTAGCTCCATGTACATTTCCTCATGCAATAATTTGAAATCATCATTTTCACCCATGTCCCAAGGAGTTCTAATGTAGTCGTCGATGTCGTCGCCAATTAATTCTTGAATTGGCACTTGATACATTATAACTAAACCTGGACAATAAACCAAGGTTAACCAATACATGCACAAGTACCCATAACTCTGCATGTATAAACCATATATCCCATAAACCATGCGTCGATAACTAGATCTAACATCTTTGCAAGTACATATCACTACACATAAAACCATATCAAGATATACACATACACATCATCATATGCTGCTCATCAAAATAGCATATATAAGTACCTACTACTGAACATCGGTAAAAACAAATTATTAATATAAACATCATAAACATAGATAAACATAGACATACATTAAACATCCATGATAAATAACATGTATGCTTCCCAAAAATGGTGTGTGTGTGTGTGTGTAAATATATCTCAAAAAATGGTGTTCCATGTACAAAATGGCCCTCATCAGACATATACAAAATAATCATGTTCCTTATGGAGGATACATCATACAAACTGCTTCCCATAGGCTCTATCATCATACATATACAAAACAAGGGCCCTTAGCCCTAAATACAACCATATCATAAAACTGGATCTCTCAAGCTGCTGCATCACCTGTCGGGTCTCAAGGTACCATGATGGACAAGGGTCGTACAACCTAACCTCTGACTACCTTAGGCTCGGGTCCCCACGCTGGTCCTATATCCTATCATGGTCGCTATTTGAGAGGATAACTCCCTCCTCTTCTAGGTGCTCGTGCCCCATTACATGCAATTTCGATCCTCAACATCACATCTTGAAGACCTTGACTACATGCTACTAGAATTTGAAGAGTAAGGGAAAGCTACTAATTTGTGAGACCCCCAATATCCTGCTCATCAATACCCTTGGTCAAAACATCCAACTGCCTCTCTAACTCATCCAAGGCTATGACAACTACATCTCCACCAATAACACCCCTAACAAAACTACCTCTAGCTCCACTAGCGAGAGCACCAACATTAGTAGCACCACCCAAAATGACCCTAGATCCCTTATCAACCCGATGCCAATGGTGATGCACTCTAAGAAGTAGGGGAACTAGTCCAACATATGTATCACCAGGAACAACAAGCAAGTAATCAATACAAGTATATATCAAAGTATGTACATAAAACCAATACAAGTACATAAATATGTCATTAAAATTATACGCACTAATAATGCTCACATCAAATTGTCAACCTAGGGAGGTAAGCTTATGAGGTGCAAACACTATTTGTGCGGGGTCAAAGCCTAAACTAGCCTAATCTAAATGCTGGAAAACACACTCTAATGCAATAGAAACAAGCAATTGGAAAATCCCAACACTTGAGGAAGAATCCCATTATAGAGAGGTCATATCTCATGAGTTAAACCTTTAATCTATCCTTTGGTGATTGAAGCTATAAAATAGAACCAAGTGCAAGAATGAAAATGTTAAACTAGTGTAGGAACGAAATGTAGTTCAAGAACTAGAACAAAAAATTCAAAATTGAAATATGGGTGCAAGAACACAAGGAATGAAAAAAAAATGTCATTAAGATACGAGAAAACCACATCCATGCAAACTATCTGATCATAAAAGCAATAAAAAAATAATAAATGAAATCTAAACTCAAACTTTGTCCTCAGTCAAATGCATCGATCATATGAGAAAATTAAATGAAAAGAATAATGCAAAAAGAAAAACAAAGAAATACCTATTGCAATGGAGTGACAAATCTGCAGAACGAACTGGATGTGAAATGAATGAACACTCCTTGTAATTGTAATTTGGAATGTAACATATAAAATCCAGTAACAAATATGTAAAATAAAAGAAGTACACCTCTGCAATTGGCTCAAAGATTGAAATGTATGAGGCACACATTGAATACAAAGTTGAAACCAATGCAATATTGGATTGATATTCATTTAGTTATGGTGCTTGAGAGCATTCAACCAAACAAGAAATGAGATGATATCGTGAAGGATATAAGAAAGAAGTGGAAGAGTTTTCTATGACTAGAATAATTAAGAAGCAAAACGCACATAGATTTGCAGTTAATAAATGAACTTCAAATTATATGTTTTTTGTGTTTTAATATATACATGTGAATGCAAATGTTCAAATAAATACTAAATCTCTATTCTAATATGTTTTGACACGGCTGAAAGGAAGGCATAATGAACGTACTGGAATGCATATTTGAAAGCGATTTTTGATCAATGAAGCAAAGCGAGTAACAAGAGATTCAATGGTAGATGTGTGGGAAATAGAATAGGCATGCATATATTTGATTTAATAAAATGCGTTGGCTGTGAAAGAGACACCGAAAAAAGTACTCTTTATGAAAATTGAATGTGGGAATGTGTGAAGCAATCAAATCACCGGCCAAGTAATCATTAAATTCAAAGAGAGAGTAGCATGAAAACTCCTAAATTGAAAGCATATAAAAAGAGTTTGAACTAAATCAAATGCAGTGCATCGATGCCTTGAATGAGAGGGTGTTGATTTGAGTTTTATTTATTACGAATAAATTTGCAAAATACAAACTAATTACAGAATGCAAACACACAACAAACTTGTAATGAAATTCCAACTTAATTTTTCAGAAATCAAACTAATTAACCTATGAATTAAAATACAAGTGAGAAATACATGACTTGATTGGTGGGCCCAGGAAAATGGGTATGTATACCATGGAGAATCTCAGAAACTAGATCTATTTAATGCATGAACTGAATCAACATATTTCACACTCCATTGATGCAAGAACTGATCAATACAACATCTCAAAGGCACAAATTCTCAATGAGTTGTAACAAAATAAGTTTTACTCATATCATTATTAACGATTGATCCCCCTCTCTAAACCTTCTGAGGATTTACTTATACATGAATTCATGGATAGATGATTAAGACCCATCCACAAAAATTAGAAATTCATTCAACAACCAAGAAAACGACCAAAACCAAATCTCTAAAAATCACGTCTGTTATGGAAAGGATTTCTCCAAATTAATTTAGAAATTCCACAACTTGTTCATGTTCAAGGGTAAATGACCATATTTGTGAAGTGGGTTTCAAACGGTTTCATCAGATTCATCATAGCTTTATTAGAAATGAATCATAAAATTTGTTGTTTGGTAAGAAAACATTTTTTTACATAATCTTTGAATTGCGAGCTGCTCACATTTGAAAGGTTCTGGGTGAGATATGATAGGTAAAAATCCATATTGGGACATCTATAAAGAAAACCCATCTTGTCAAATTGATTGAAGAGACCCATAAGTACGAGAATCAATTTTCTCATTCGTAGTAGTGCAAGAACAAGTGTTAGTTGGGGTGCAAGATCAAGTACCGGATCGAGTGCAGGATTGGGTACCGGGATAGTAAAAGAAATTTGCAATATAATAAAACGGTAAACCCCAAATAATTCATTAGTAGATATAATATTTTAAACTTATATTTAAAAATGAACAAATAAAATGAAATAAGGACAAGAATATACCTTGATATGAATTTTCATTGATCAAACTTTAAAACCATGCAAATGATGTCTAAGTAATGATACATAGGAGAAAATTCATGTAAAATATTTAAATTCTGGATTTGATGTATAGATAAAACATGGAAAAAATAGAGGGCCATCAAAATAGATATCATACTAACCATACTCAATGCATATCTATCTCATCCCAACCACTTGGAGGTAGAGGAAGCTCAAGGCCGGTGATGTAGTCCATGCCTTGCAGGGAAATTTTAAGGATCCATACTTAATTAAAAGTATATAAACCTTGGCGACATTTACCAATTCTTAAAATGTCAACTATAAAATATTTGCGATATTTTTCTAAAAATATTTTAATTTCTAAGGAGTTTATATAGTTTATATACAAATATGGCAATTTTTAGAGATAAAATATTTTACCCCATCAAAATTGGGTGAAACAAGGCTTCAAAAAATGCAAATTGGCAATTTTTTTATAGAAAACATGTAAAAATAACTTGTGGGATAAATTTCACCCCTAAAATTTTCCTTGATGCCTGTAATGTCCCGGTTTTGACCCCGTTGCATTAGATGTATATGATGTATATATTGTAAGTGATCATGGTGTGGAGCCAAAGGCCAAGGCCCCACCATTGATCGATTATGCTATGTTTTGGGTTTAATTTTGTCGCCGATTGTATATCGGGGCATGCGACACCTATTAAGTTTCAGCATCATGTAAACATGCATCTATAATTAAATTGAACCCGACCAGCTACGATCGTGGAAACTAAAATGAGAAAGGGGCACGATTTTCACAAGGATAAGGGTGGGGGAAATTGTTAAACTTTGGCCAATGAGAAGAAAAACCCATGTGTCTTCTTCCAACCACTCTCATTAAATAATTGATGCTGGTGGTTGAGGCAGTTAATTGCTTTGGGAGTGGGGTGGCAGGATTGTCAGTCCTCACCCTCACGCACTCTCCACCCATAGCATCTGACTTCACAATGGAGGAAAAAAAAACCTTCACGCACTCTCCATTTTTTGGACCTCATGATTTTTCTGTTCATCCCTCACGCATAAATTTTTCTTGGCTCCACGAGTTTGCTGAACCCCCACACAGTGCAATTTTCACGTCCTCCTGTAGTCGCTCACCTTCCCGCACTTAGAATGGTCTGCTCATTGCTTTCACGCACAGGAATTTTTCCTGGTTTTTACCCACGTGGTTTTCCTTCTACAGATTGGTGAATAGTGCGGCTGTATCCTTTCCTCACGGGCTGATTCGTGGGGTCTACATTGTTTGTTTGCTCACGCACAGGTCGGAAGACGGTAGTTTATTTCCCAGCGTGGTCTATGTATTTGCTCCCGGTGATTTTGTTGCCCAGGACGGGCTGTGATTTTCCCCTTGCTGGAATTGTATTTGTTGTTGTGGTTGGGATTGTGTAATTTGCTGGGGAGTATTTTCCCTGTTTAAGCTGTGATAGCTAATTAAGTGCCTGAGTGCAATGTTTGGTCTTCGGACTGTGAGAGGAGCAAGGATGTTGGCTTAGATTTGCTTGATAAACCTGGTGGCTGGAAACCACATAGACAGAGCTAGAGGGCTGGCCTTCTTCTCCATCACCCCTGAATAGCACTGGAAGGAAATGCAGGGCCTGAGGGACTATGTAGCAAAGAAGGGACTGATTCCTTGTGTTGGGTGTGTTTGGGTGTCTTAGAGGTCAGGCTAGTTCTGGTGTAGGTGTTCTTGGCTCTGTAATGAGCTCACCAGCTTAGCAATTTGTCTTCCCCAGCTCCTTAATGGCCTGATAAACCCAAATCTGTTGGCTTGGCTGTGTGTTTGGTGTATCCTTGGCTACGTGTAAGCCTGTTGTTCCCTTATTCCTTGGAGAATCATTCCCAGCTCGGGGGTGGCAGCGTTGCTGAGAGATTAAGGAGCACGCTGGACTATGGTTGGGTGGAACGTTGTAGTGACGTAGCTGGTTGCGGAGAAAATTTTTCATAAGATAAGTAATCTTACCCATTTTTACTTTTGCAACCTTAATTTCTATTAATGAAATGATGAACATGTTGAATGCATCCATGACTGAATGTTGTTGGTTTCTGCTATGTATGATGAATTCTTGTTTGAATGTATGATGTTTCTGCTGTGTCTGATAGATGATTGCATAAGTGCATGTTTTTACTTCAACGCAGTTTCCTTCAGCATTATGTTTCAACCATTTTGTGTATGCATTTGTTCATGGCGCTCTTAGCCCATGTGTTTGAAGCTTGTAGTCGCATCCTCCTTGCTGGTCGGAGGCATGGGGACGTGACAATGCCCTTCTAAGGGTACTTCTCCATCACCTCGATCCATTACAACCACACCTCCAGAAAGCGAGGATTATAGTAAGCTCCCACCTCACCACCCCTTAGGCATGGCATCACATAACTCTCCAAAACACTACAACAAAAACTGGATTTAGCGTCTCTTTTTGCATCTTTTTTTGCGTCTAGACCATCTTTCAGTGTATTTTTCTTCATTTTTTGGACAAAATGGTGCAATTTCATAAGTTGGTGCTATTTTAGGCATTTTTTGCATCCTTTTTCTAAATATGGCACAAATTGCGATGTAATTTGCACCGATTTTTGCACTTGGTTATGTGCCAGGTTTTGCAATAGGTTTTGAGCCTAGTTTTGCACCTAACTTTGCACCTAGTTTGTACATTTAACTCTTGTTGCGCCCCCTTTTACGTCCATGTTTGCCTTAAATTTTACACCCTTGTTTTCATCCACTTTTGCATCCATTTTTACATCTACTTTTTCATCCACTTCTGCTTCATTTTTTGCATCCTTTCATGTGCCAAGTTTTGCATCAAAGTTTACATCCTGTTTTGAGTCTAGTTTTGCATCTTGTTTTGTTTCAGCCATTTTTGCATCCACTTTTGCATCCACTTTTTTGTCCACTTTTGCACCCACATTTTCATCCCTTTTTGCATCCCATTTTGGATCCATGTTTACGTCCTTTTTTGCATCTACTATTGCATCCACTCTTGCATCCACTTTTTTTGCGTCCCAATTCACACCCATTTTCGTGCCTACTTTTACACCCACTTTTGCTTCAACTTTTGCATCCACATTTGCATCTTTTTTTGTATCCAATTTTACATCAGTTATTGCATCCCTTTATGCATCCATTTTTGCATCGAGTTTTGCGTTGGGTGTTACAACTACTTTTGCATCTACTTTTCTTGCATCCACTTTCGCATCCAATTTTGTATCCAATTTTACATCCATGGTTGTATCCACTTTTGCGCCACTTTTTTCATCATGTTTTGCTTCCACATTTGTATCATTTTTTGCATCCACTTTTGCATCACCTTTTGCATCCATTTTTGGTGCACCCCATTATGCGCCCACTTTTGCGCTTACTTTTGTTGCATCCATGTTTTCATCCTTTTTTGCATCCATGTTTTTATCCACTTTTGCATTTGGTTTTACACCTAGATGTTGAAGATAACAACGAGGATAATGATTATGATATTGAGGATGGCTATGATGATGATGATAATGTTGTTGATAATGAGGAGAACGATGACAATGATGATGATGAGGATAATGACAATGACGACATTGACAATGATTATGATGGCAATGAAATGAATGATGATGATGGTGATGATGACAATGACAATGATGATGAATACAATGAGAATTATGATGTTTATCATCTAAAAAAATAAGTTGTTATTTTTCATGCATAAATTGTATGTGTCCTCCATGACCCTTTTCCACTAATCACATATTTTGGGTAGATGTTATTTCATATGCCAAAGGTAATGATGAATAATTGATGAAAATGTCAATAACCATGATGATGTCAAGGACAATGGTGATGATGATGACATGAATGATGATTATGTTGATGATGATGACTATTGTGATAATCATGGTGACATTGACAAAGATGATGACAACAATGGTGATCATCATCATTTCCATCATCGTCATCATAAAAAAAATCATCACTGCCATTGTCATCTAGTTCATCATCGTCATCATTTAAAGCATATGGGATATGTTTACCATTTAAAACATGCATAACAACTGGGATGTAGTTACAATCTTAAGCATGCATAACTTATAACTATGATTGAGCACATTTTAATCTTGGATCTTGTAGTGAAATTGGGTTTATTTACCTCTACCAACACTTTCTTATAAGGATCATCATCATCATCATTATCATCGTCATTGTCATCATCAACAACAACATTGCCATCATCATCATCATATAATCACATAAGTGTGAATGTCATTATCATCAAATCAATTACATATATTGTGTCCACTTTAGCACCCCAAATCAATCACACATTAGAGAGAATTTGAGGTCAAAAATTGGCCTC
>LPNX010313049.1:156752-181177 GCA_001517045.1 Pseudotsuga menziesii | reverse complement strand
TATATATATTAGTTTGACATTATGATATTAAATACAATTGAGTGAATATATTATTTAAAATTAAAAAACATGAAAATGACAATATATTATTTTATAAAAAAATGTGAAAAGAAAAAAAAATGTGAAAAAGACATTTTTATGAATTATGAGTACTTTACTTGAAAATGACAATAATATTATTTTATGAGAAAGTGAATTGTGAGTACTTTACTTGAAAATAACAATAATATTATTTTATGAGAAAGTATGAAATGACTTTTATTGTGAGTACTTCACTTTATGACTTAAAAGTACTTGTACCACTACCTTGGTTAACTATGGGTTTTCATCCACCATAGAAAATGTGACAAATAAGCATTCTTAACTCATGCAATGCCACCTCAACCATGGGGGATGATGTCATCTACTAGAATGTAATTGGTTGATTTTTATAGTACATTTTGGTCCTTTTGAGGCCCATTTTGACCTCAAATTCTATCTAATGTTTATATTCTCCTTATGCTAGGATGTATAGGTGCAAAACTAGGTGGTTTATATCATGATGATGCTAAAATGGACACAAATTGCATCCACTTTAACATCCCAAATAAATTACATTTAAATTCTACTTGTGCTAGATTCAAGTTTAGGTGCAAAAATAGGCACGTTATATAAAGATGTTGCTAAAGTGGAATAAAGATGATTTGATGAATAAATATGACAACAAAAACAAAGTATGAGGTTTCCTCGATTTGGCATCTTAGTTTTCATTTCCTATTGTATAGTTAATCAAAAGTATTTTGATTTGGAGGGTAGTTGTGAATCACATAATCTAATTGAAATCCCATTTGAAGATATATATGAATACTACATGGATTATATATATGTTTAAGTGAATCATATTTGTTTTAAAGGTGAGCTTATACACAAACAAATCAAATGTTTTTTTCTATACTATAGTTTACGTACACTTGTGTTAACCAATTCCTTCAACTACACAAGTTATATTTGTGTGTACATGCATATGACAACTTCTACAATATACATATATAATTTTTTTTAATTCTCAACGAAGAACTTCATATCACTTCTAACCATTGTCAACCAATAGATGAAACTAACCAAAATAACTATTATCCAACCAATTCTTGTTATTTTTTCCCACCAATTCATATTAACTTATAGACATTTTAAGGACATTGCACTAGGTAACGAGTATAGAGACAAAAATCAACACATTAATTTAGATTATGAGTTCTAAACATAGTAATTGAATGATTATTGCAGTTAAATAATAATGAATCATTTAAAAATGGGACATAAAAACCATGATTATTTAAATATGAATTGCATATCCGACTGTAAATCTAGAAGTCTTCATTCACATTATAATCCACATCTAGATCTTCCAATGTTTCCTTGTCAATGTTCATATGTTCTTGCAAGTACCTAATATTATTCTTGCTACACCATCCTGCTAAAGTGGTATTGTAATCATCCTCATCTTCACTTTCATCATATTTTGTATCAATAAAATTTGTTTACAGATCGGTTATAGGAATGTCACCAGATCTATTTTCATCATTTCTTTTGATATCATCGATATTATGTTCCTCCATAATATCATCTTCCTCCATGATATCATCTTTTGAAGATGCACCTATGACCCTGCTTCTCCATATTGCGAGAATATTGTCATCATTATCATCTTCACATTCTTCTACTAGATCTTCTTCAACTTGAACATCATCATGGTTGCCAATTTGTTCTCCCTCAACTATATTTGGTCGGTCATCATTGGTTTTCTTAGTATTGATTGAAGCATCTTCGAAAACATGTCTTAATCTTGGATCATAATGATTGACAATATCCATTTTGGATGATGATGATGAATACAATGAAGATAAATACAATGAGGATGATGATGTTGATCATCTTAAAAATTAAAGTTTTTATTTATCGTGCATAGATCGTATGTGTCCTCCATGACCCTTTTCCACTAATCACATCTTTTGAGTACAAGATATTTCTTATTCCAAAGGTAATGACGAATAATTGATGACAATGTCGATAATAATGATGAAGATGATGATGTTGATAATGATGATAACAATGGCAATGACCACGATGATGAAAATGAAAATGATAATGATAATGATGATCGAGGTGGTGGTGATGATGATGATGATGACAATGATAAAAATGGCAATGACGATGATGATGGTGGTGGTGGTGGTGGTGATGATGATGATGATGATGTTGATGATGATGATGATATTATTATGTGATGACGAAAGTTGTGATGATGATAATGAATATGGCAATGACAATGATAATGTCAATGATGACTATGATGACAATGTAATTATATAACAACAATGATGATAATGATGATGATGTTGATAATTCCAATGATGCAATTCTTAACAATTGCTTTGAGGGATCATTGTTATACCCAAGGTTTGATACTACTACACAAGACATGGTGACAATGACGATGGCATCCACAATGATGACGACGACGATGGTTGATGACAAAGATGATGGGAATAAATATGATGTGATTATATGACGATGACGATGATAATGATGACGTCGATGAGGATGGTAATGTTAATAATGGAAATGATGATGAAGATGACGATGGCTATGACAATGATGATGAAAATGAGAATGAGAATCAAAATGACATGGATGATGACGGTGACGGTGATGAAAATGATGATGACAATGATGGTTATATGATGATGATGATGATGATGATGATGGTTATATAATAATGATGACGAGTGCAATGATGATGATAGTGATGATGGTGCAATCCTTAAAAATTCCTTATAGGACTATGGGTTATGCGGGCTAGGGTTCGATACTACTACATAGACCATGTACATTAAAATTTATCCTTTTCCTTAGATGTGGGCATTAGTTTGAGGTTTGGAATAACATGAATGTGTATTGGGTATTTGGCCATTTTTTGGGGACATAAATTTTCATTCACTTATACCCAAACACTTTTTTATAAGGCTCATGGGCCATGATTGTATTGATGATGACCATGACAATGATGAATATATTAATAATCATTATCATGATGGAAATGATGACGATGATGAATATAATAATCATCATGATAATGGTGCCAATGATGATAAATATAGTGTCATGATGATGATGATAAAAATGACGATGACGATGCTGATGATCATCATTTCCATCATCATCATCATCATCAACAACATCATCACCATCATTATCATTTAGTTCATCATCGTCATCTAGGTCATCGTCATTGTCATCATTTAAAGCATATGGGATATGGTTAC
Organism: Pseudotsuga menziesii; assembly: GCA_001517045.1. NCBI lineage: Eukaryota > Viridiplantae > Streptophyta > Pinopsida > Pinales > Pinaceae > Pseudotsuga > Pseudotsuga menziesii. Next base: position 177,872 of record LPNX010313049.1, on the reverse strand, counting down.
CATTTAAATCATGCATAACAAGTGGTATAGTGTGACAATTTAAAGCATGCATAACCTAACGGGGCCGACTTCACCTAGGTAAACTCCAAAAATACATTTCATTATATCAAACTGGGGACTACTTCCTCGACTTACAACAGAGGTTGAACCTCAAGGACCATACATAATAATGGCATGCCGAAAGGAGGGAAACACATCTCCAATGGGGTTACAACAACATGCAATGACAATATACATCATAACATATTTCGAAGTTACAAATACAACAACTAAAATGTTTTTTATATTCATATATCATCTAATTCCTCCATCCCCATTGATTCGTGGAACATAATTATGTATGGTATTTCCATATCCATAAATATTTTAAGGGATATTTTCTTTGCCCCTCCCACTAGGCCATGCATATTAACTAACATAATATTCATGGTGGAACCACCTTTATAGAGGTTGTTCCTACTCTACGAACCCCATAAATAAGTCTTTGTCTACCTTGATGGAATTCCCTAGCCATTGTCTCTTGTGCTTGTTTGAGTTCCAAATTCTGACCTACTCTAGGAGAGATGGGATCCTTCATTTAATCAAAATCCAAGCCCTTAGAGACCCTCTCTTGTTGGTAGAAAAGGTCTTCTTTGTTGTTGTCCCTCTTCATGGATCAATGTTCTATAAAATTGATTGTATTCTCTACATTATTTTATTCTCTTTTGTTTTAAATCCATATATATCTTGTCCTCTATAACCCCATAACTGACATGTAGAAGTTACCCTCTAAATTAAAATTATTCACAACTCTATCCTTATTTAACCTTTAATATTTTTAGATGTGCCTTTAGGAATTAAAGGCGGTGGACTAAAATTTATAACCTGTATCTAGATCTATAACACTTGATATGATGTCACCACCTTTCACTAGGGATACAACCCCTTCCACTTTCCATTATTCAACACACTTGAGTATCTAAATCTATGACAAGAGTTTCTCCAAACATCAACATTGATTTTAGTTTCCCCTACCATGTTGGATATGAAAGAGCCTTCCTAGCACTACCTTTACTTATATTAAATAGTTTCCATTTGAAATGATTATTAGTGGATGAAACCTCGCTATCTTTCTCTAGTTGATTTGTTACATCTTTCTTCCACCATGTTTTCTTAAATATATTTATCATATAATATGAAATCAAGTGGCCGTATGTAGTGCATATTAGACATAAAAAGGGATCCCCATGTATTCAAGAACTTGGCAATGTTTATATCCACATGTTTACCCAAAAATAATAAAGTGATATTTTTATCCATGCTTGCTTTATTATAATGTTAGCTATCCACCATTTATTTCTTCTATCTCTATCCTAAAACTTTTATAATATATTTCTTATATGTCTCTCTGATTTTTTATTGAATCTCCTCTACAAAGGGCATACTATATTTATCTAGCCTTTTAATTCTAGTCCTTTGGAATAAAATGCCACAATTTCAATTACACCATTGATGCAACATGTTAACCTTGAAAAATTTGGTATGTTGCATTACATGTGGCCTAACATTAACCCTTGGATAGGATTCTAGGTTCCACCTTTTGTTTGTTTCCTAAGTTTATCACTTAATGTATTTCAGATGCATAACGTCGACACATGTTACTTTTGAGCTGTTTGTGTCATTTTTAATATTTTTTTTGTTCCACCCTAGAGAAACATTTTAATTGGAAATTAAACTTATTAATAAAAGCATATCTTTTAATTGAAAATAAAAAATTCACAATTTCAATTGCACCATTGACACAACATGCTAACCTTCCAAAAGTTTGTATGTTGCATTACATATAGCTTGGCATTAACTTTGAGAAATGATTCTGTGTTCCACATTTAGTTAGTTTCTTGAATTTATTATTTAATGTATTAATACATAATATAACTAAAATTATTATTATATTTTAATGGAAAATTAAAATTCTTAATAAAAAACATATTTTTAAACTAAAAGTTAAATCCTTTAATTAAAACATTGTTATTGTGTATTTCTTTTAATAGAGTTCAATAAAACGTTGTTGTTTCCCTCTCGTTCCTTAATAAACACAAGATTATTTGTCTTGTTCTTTGTATATGTGAATTCTTAACCTATAAATATGCCTTTAAACACATGATTTTTAACTTTCCCTTAAAACAAAAGATTAATTACTTGTGCTAATCCTACCGTTTGTGATTTGTGAATCTTTAGAGTTATATATTTTGGACCCCACCAATAGTAATAGATTAAAGAAGAGATTAATAATGATTTACCTGTGAAAGAAATAGGAGGATTACCTGATCATTAACTGCTCCTTACCCTTATTCTGTGCAACAGCGGAATGCGCAATTGCCTAGTTTTTCACATTTTAACAACAATAGCCTAGTTCTTAGTAATATTCAGTTATAGGAAAAATAAGAGTTCAATCAGTCCAAAAAAATTAGTTGGAAGGGCAGATATGAAATGAAATTCAAACCCTCGTTAGCGGAGTGCTCTTTTTTTCCACATTCCTCTAAAACGAATTCTTAGAATAACACAAAATGCAGAAGAAAGGCCATTTTGGTGGTTCCATGGTGAATCTCTATAATAAGGCTGCATTCTCTTCCTTCTGCGAACACCACAGATCCATATGCTAAATTTAAGGCGCTTTAGGACACATAGGAATCACCTTCTATTCAAAGGTAAGCTTCACTTCCATGGCTTTGTTACTTATTGTTATTATTAGTAGGACAAACAAAACTCTCAAAATTATTAGGGTCCGGATATCTGTAACGATATGCATTTCTATATCTTATTACTGTGCGCATTTGCATCTAATTGGCATCAATATGGGAACCTAGGGAGCTATTACTAAATTTGCAGCTCATAGGGAAAACTTATTTTCTTTGGGGAAAATGAATGGGGTTTTGAATATTTAGTGAATATTAGTTTTGGGTCTCTGTGATTTGTTTTCAGAGGACTTTTCTTGCAAATGATTTGAGATTCCTCTAGATTGAACCCCTGGTCACTCGAAAGCTATCCGCCTTAGTTTTTCAACTCAGCGTTTCACATTTTACTGTGTACTTCATTTTATTGGGTTGTTACCTTTGTTGTTGTCTAAGGGTTTTCTGCTACCTTTAGTGAGAAAACTGTGACCTCCTGTTGACTATTCGAGTGGTTAAGGTGTGTGGCTGCTAAGTACATAGGGTTTCCTCGTGAGAGTTCAAATCTCTCAGGTGACGGCTTGCGAATATTTTTTTTTGCGAACTCACTTTGATTTAAATTTTCTAATCAAATTTCTCTAAGCATCTGGATGAATCAAAAGTTTATACTTGCTCATAAATGTCAATCCTGTAAGCTCTTTCACTGCCTTGGAGATCCCATAAATGTCAATTTCGTAAGCTCTTTTTCTCCCTTGGAGATCTCAGTTGGGTTTGTTGAATAGATGGGCGATTCGACACCAATATGATGGTATCAATATTGAAGCCAAAACTCAAGAGGCATTCAATTCTGAAATATGTTAGGTTTTCCACACAGGCGGTTTCTCTTTGAAGAGAGAAAACGGTTTTACTCTAAAGAATGAATACGATTATACTCTCTAAAGACTAAGATAAGTAGAATGTACAAGTTCAATATGAATTCAAATTGGCAGGATGAGGCTAATTTCATTTTTTTCAAAGGAATACACCTATCATCGAATCCAACCCAAAGTAGGTAATCTACCAAAATACTATGCGAGAAAACAAATTCCATTGTTGTGATGGACTGATCCATTATCTTTTTTTAGCTACTAAACTCAGCCATTACCTCCTTCTAGCTGTTAGATTAGGGTCGTGAAGGTTTGTTGTTGGACTGATCCATGATCTTGTGCTGCTCCTTGAATGAGCCATGATCTGTGTGCTAAGTTGGACCATGACTTGTAAATTGCTCCTAGAATGAGCTGTGACCTGCTAGGGCTACTTGGAGCTGAGCCATGACCCTCCTTATAACTATACAAAAATTATAAAACTATACAACAAATTTTATAGAAGCAAATACTTTCCAATTTCAAATTAACAAAGCTATTGTAAAATTGTCAAATGTATCTGCAACGCCAAATGCACCAATTGCAAAGCTTTATAGATTTGTTGAAAACATAGTGGAAAACATTGACCAGAATCAACATATTGTAACTACTAGTGACCTTAACTTTGACATGTTGCAACATTCCAATTTGCAAAAAGAATTATTTATTTTCATGAAACACCACAATGTGAACTTGCATACAATAGTTGCAACAACCCATGTTGGCTCTTTGCTTGATCACTTTTGGGAAACTTTTGAAACGGGCGGTTTCAATTTTCATATTTCTAAGGCTTACTTGATAAATCACCATAGCATTTGGCTATGATGATCTTTGCAACATTTGTATATCTTGCAACATTCATATATCTTGGATCCTTCCCATTAAATTTACATTTTTATTGACATATATGCAATGTGATTTATTTTCCTGTACATTAACATCATATAAAGATGTTTACACGGTTTAAAAACCTTATGTATTTTATTCAAAATATCTTATTTTGCAATTGTTATTCATCAGCATTAATGTCATTTTTCCTATCATTTGTTTATTTTGTGCAAATAAAGTTGTCCATCTGCAATTTGCATGTACAGGGAACCATTTGAAAACAAAGAATGTCTTCTCGCTTCCATTCCACAGAATTTGCAATGCTTGCAGCAACCCAATGCTTGATAGATTTCCATATTGGTTAGTTTGTCACAAACAAAACACACTCTACAGATACAAGCATTGCTTGGAGTGTGTTCTTGAGACAGAGGATGACACAATGGATTGTACAATGAAATTGCCACACCTGCAATAACTTTCAAAGGAATTAGACAAGAAAGATCTTGTCAAGAGTTTTCCACTTGTGAAAACTTTTCCTGTGAGATATTTTTACACTAACTGCATACAACATTGTCACAGAAATCTATATTGTCTAGTGATTAGCTTCAAATCACTTTCTTTTTTGCAAATTTTGCTCTAGCAAACAAATTTTTGGCACTCCTTGCACATTTCTCATCTTGCAAAGTGACACTATGTAAATTTTGTTCATTCTGATATTCATGGTTACAACTACATTAGAATCTCTTTTTTGAATTGACAGACCCATTTGGATATGCCAAATTTTCAGTTTATGTTTTAGCATTGTATATACAACTATGTTTATATCGCTTTCAAGCTTTATATACTCTATTACTCATCATATGCTCTACATTGTGCATTCAATTGTACTATAATGGTGTGCCTTGTCAATACAACTTTGTCAAATCTATATAGTTGTTTATGTTATAAAAAAGTGTTATTGGACTAAGAGTGATGCCACTTACACATGGAATTGATGCTCTTTGCAAAGTCATTCCTTGCAATCTATCTCTATTTGAAAAGATGTTCACCTTTTTGTGCAACCTGTGTCCAATTTCATTCTTTCCTTTTTTTAAAGATGCATATTCAATTTCAGAACATGTCTTTCATTGAAATTATGTTCATGCCTTTTACACATGAAATTATTTCTCCTTGCAAAAACTTTGCTTGCAACATGTGTCTCTGTTTCCAAAGATGTTATTATGGATTTTCTTTTTCTTTTTTCTAAATTAGATTAGGAAATAAAATTGGTTCTCTTTGCAAAGTCTCACTTGTCTCTATTTCAAAATATGTGCTACTTGTACCATGGCTCCAATCGTTTAGGAAACTCTTGTTTAAAAATCAAATCAAGACATGAAATTAGTTCTCTTTGCAAATTCTTGATCTATCTTTGTTTCAAAACATGTCCTTCTTGTTTCTCTAATATTTCATCCTTTCCCATGCATGTTCAATTTCAAAACATGGTCTTAGTTCTACTAAGGTTGATGCCATTTACATGTTTTTAATATTGAAATGCAATTCATATTTGTTTTGCGCTTCTATTCCCTCTAAATGTCCCAATAAACTGTTATAATAATTGTTTTTAGCACAACTATTTTCTTTTGCATTGCTCCTTGGCTCATGTCATGGACTACCTAGCTCCTTGGTTTGGATGCACATTGACTACTTGCAAGTTTGTAATATCTTCATAGAATTGGCATTTTCAATTTACAACTTCATTTGCAAATTTGAAATCGATTTTTGGAAACTGCATTTTGATTATCCTTGCATTCTCGGTTTACCCAATTTCAACTAATTGCAGTTGGCCTCTTTAAAAATTTACGAATCTGGAGAAACACTAAATGCAAATATGCACATAGAGCAACATCACTTCAAATGAAGACAGAAAGGTTAAGGAAGGAAATAGACACAATGCAAATGCCAATGACTATTCCTGCAATACTTTAGTTTCCATTTTCTACATTTGCAAATTCTGTATTGCTGCATGTGACTCTTGTTTTTATTATAATTAAATAGTATCATATGAAAACTTTGCTTGTAAAATGTGTCTTTATTTCCAAATATGTCAAGCTCGTAGTGAATTTCCAACACAAATTGAATCTTTAGCTTCATTAGTCTTACTTAGGAAATGCCATCCAAATCATTAGCACCATAGTCATGACAGGGGAACTCAAGGGAGAGGGTATCTCTTGTTGCTCAGTGTACTTGTTTCATTGCATCCTGTTAAAGATTCCAATGAGACATAATTAGATCAATTGAGTTGCTTCTTCTTTAGGTATCTATGGTGCTAGGATTTCGAATTAAATAGCCAGCATCGATCTTTGGATGGGTGTGGCAGGGGCTCAAACACTCAAGCCGAGCTTCTCGCATTATGGGAAGCTTTTTGGTTTTCAAGGTATATTGGCATTGAACATTTACAAGTGGAAAGACTGTGGACTGGGTTATAGAAAAATCAAGGTTACAAGTTATGAAGTTGGATCAGTGGTACAACAAAATTATGGTTTTAAAAAAATAATTTAATTTCATCTCTTTTACTCATGTCTTCAGGGAACTCAATATGATAGCTGACAGATTTTCAAAAAAGGGGAGTATCTTAGTTAAGAGCAGTCTCTATGTTTCCCTTCCCATATAATAGAGTATGAGTCGTAAAAGTAAGTAGAGCTTAGTTGATATGACACAAACTAGTACCATGGAGTTAGAAGGGAATTATAAGTAGTCTCACTCTTATTACATTACCTTTACTATTACATTACTTTTAAGGATGGAATACATAGTAATCCTGTAGGCATAGGCTAGTGCTCCTCACCTAAGGGGATTCAAACTAGGCACCTGCTGGCATGGGACTAGCCAAATTCCCAATAAAATACATTGGTGACCACTTAGAACTGGATGGGATAACCTCTTGGGCTATTTATACTTTGTAACTAACGTGTATTTAGCTTATTATTTTATATAAAATAGAAAGAACTCCATGGTATTCTTCTATCATTGATTCTCGAGATGTAAAATCTTCTTGCTGTCCTGAATTAGGGAAGGAATAGTTTCACTGCAAATTATGTTCCAAAATATTAAATATCTTATTTATGATACATTTGATAAAGTATAATGGAGCTCATATTAGCTTTTTCTATTTTCATTGAGTCATTTGTTTATTTCCATTACTTTGGTGAATACCCTTTCTCAAAGATTGGGTCCAATTTCATAATTTTTGATGCATTAAATATACAATTTGACCACCTTATAATAAATTGGATCACCATTGACATATTAGTGTCTGTTGGATGGGTGCATGATTGGAAGGTGTGCAAATATGTTTCTGTTGACTTCAATCTAAATGCTAGAAATGATAAAAAAATATATATATTACATAATAGCCACTATGATGTTTTGGCCATTGTGTTACAATCATCAAAACCCCATTTTGAAAATATAATATCTTAATCCATGTAATCAATGTACATACCCCGTAGGTACATATATTGCTATATAAAGGAGGAAAAACCTACTTCAATAGCAAAAAACCTAACCTTTGTAATCATTAATGCCTAACCAAGACTAAAATTTAGACCAAATTTAGACTCGTCACTTTGTAATAGATTTCAGGTTTCTTATTTCATGTTGTCTTACATAAAATCTATAGCTAGAACAAATGATTAGTTTTGTCATATAACATCACAAGGAAAGTAATAAAATACAAGGGGCATTATGTTGGTTTAGAAAAACCAAAGTTCAATACTTTATTTGTGTCAAATAATGTTTAACTATAGTAATGTGCTCATTATGAACAACGTTCTTTCACAATTTCAATGAGATATGACAACTTAGACCATATTGTGTTAAAGAACAACAACTATATTCTTATTTAAAATTATGGTGCATTAAAGCTGATGTGTGATAAGCTGAAAGGTTTATGTTTATATTTGTCCAACTAAATTTTCCTTTCGGAAGTGGCTTCTAGGCAAGGTTTTATAATAGAAAGGAATATGGATAGAATGTGGTAGATATGGATGTCATGATTTGTGATCTTACTGGGGTTTTTCCAAGAGAACCGTTCACTGTTCAGATGGAACAATTGTTAGTAATATGAGAAACCCCTCAACTTCATCTACCTCCTTGTGGCCTTATCAACTGTGGAAACCGATATGATGCTTTTCCCAGTTGACATCTTACTAATTTTTAGATTATAAATAATGCACATAATATAAATTGTCTTTTTTGGTGTTCATTGTTAAAATATTCATGATAGCATATATGATGCACATAGTAGGCATCTTATTTTAGTAACCATTCATGAGTTCTTCTTTTACCATCCCATTTCTAAACAAAATCACATCATCAATGAATAACAACATTTATGTAGCAACACACACATCCTCAATTGGGTTCTACAACTATTTCTTATACAAATCCCTTATTCTTTATCCATATCATGTTTAGGTTATTAAGTATGCATCAATACTTCATGTTGTTTTCTAAGAATCTTTTGCGGACCACTTTAATAGATTGTGTATTGTTTAGGATATTTTGTTTCCTAAGCACAGTAGAATTTTGTGCTTATTAGTGTGTTTGGAAAAATAAATTGGATTTTAAGAATGATTGTCTTTGGATCTTATTGTTTTTTATTAGAATTACAAAGAATGAAATCTATGTGTTATATTGCTTCTCTTCCCGATTCTTAAAGGGTGTTAGCTCATTGGAAGAGCGATTGCTTTACTAGCAGGAGGTTGGTGGTTCGATTCCTCCATGCCCTAATGATGTTGCAATGTATTTATAAAGTTAAAAATTGCAGTAGTGCAAGATGGATGCAATATTAGACGCAACACTAAATGCAAAACAGGATGTAAATTTAGACGTCACACCAAACACAAAAGTGGATGCAAAAGTCGACCTTATGTCAGACGCAAGTGTCGACACAAAAATGGATGTCACACTAAATACAAAATTGGATGCAAAAAGAAACTCAACACTAGACACAATTAATGACTCAAAACTAGATGCAAATACTAGGTCCAAAACTAGATGCAACAGTAGATGCAAAAGTGTACTCCTAACTAGACGTAAAATTGGACATTAAATTGAGCACAAAATATGGTGTATCGATGGAAATAAAACCAGGTGTAACACCAGGTGCAAAATTGGAAGCAACGCTTGGCGCAAACAAAAACTTAAAACAAGACACAATATTGGATGCAAGATGGGACAAAACATTGGATGTAAAACTAGATGTAATATTGAATGCAAGATGGGATGCAACATTGGACAAAAAACTAGATGCAATATTAGATACAAACATGGGCTCAAAACTAGGCACAACACTGGGTGCAACATTGGGCTCAAACATAGATGCAAAAAAATACATCAACCAAGATGCAATACTAGGTGCAAACCTAGATGCAAAATACGATGTAAAACGAGATGAAACATTAGGCACAAACATGGATACAAAAAAAGACATAAAACAAGATACAAAATTAGATGCAAATGGGGATGCAACATTATAAGTAAAATTGGATGCAAAACTAGATGCAATATTGGGCTGAAAATTGGATGCAAACCTAGATGCAACGTTAGATGCAAAATTGGACACATAATTTTATGCAAAACAAGGTGCAAAATTGGGTGCAAGACTCGATGAAAACCTAGGAGAAAAATAAGATGCAACATTGGATGCAAAACTGAGTGTGAAATTGGGTGTAAACAAGGATGTAACAAAGGATGCAAAAAATGATGCAATAGAAGTTGCATAATTGGGCGCAAATAAAGGCGTAACAAAAGATGTAAAAAATTGGGTGCAAAAATGGACGCAAAAATGGATGTTAAAAAGGACGTAAAAAAGGATGCAATAGATGGCGTTTTACAAAAATGTACAATAGAGGCAGGTTTAGCGCCGGATTGTTCACCACAATTGGGAAAAAATTACACTAAAATCCGGTGCTAAATTCGACGCTAAATCCAGTTTTTGTTGTAGTGAAATGTCATCTATGGCTCACGAGTGCGCTCCCTCCACTCCATACGCATGAATGTATGCACAAACCAACAAGTTAGATTACTTAACTTACCCAAACCATGCTACCTACTAGAGTTGCAGCGCGACACCAACGGTGCCAAAATCGTGCGTAATGCATAGGGCTCCCCTTTTCCCGCATAGAAACAGAGCGCAGGAAAAAGTCTCTTCGTCCGTACTCTAGCACAACTGTATTGATACCAACTTCACTAGTCTAGCATGAGATTCCCAAACTATCACATGATGACAATGCACACAGGAGAAATATAAAAAACTCATGCCATGCACGAAATTAGCCCAAACTCTCAGATAACAACAACACGATATTCACCCCTTTTCTAGCGTGACAATGTGCTAAAACCCCAAAATATCACATGGATGGTTTTTTTCCACAAAACCATTCATACGAGGTCCACACCACATCCTAAACCTAAATCCACCGAGATCAAATTAAACAAGATAAGGGTTAGGCATACCTGGATCTCATCACTCGGAAAATGGATCACTCGTGCTCTTGGAAACCGCACATATCTCACGACGAAATGAAAGGAGAATAGTGAAAATGATATTTGAAAAGTGGGCCCCACCCCTTTTTTAATCCAATTTGACCAAAAATTCAAAACCTCTCCACAACCAAATCGTGCATCTGTTTAACCAAGTGTTCACACCATCGCAATCAACACTCTGATATCTTCACCATGAGACAACTTGCACCTCCATTTGAAGCCTCATACCCCGAGGAACTTTGAGACAAGAAACCCCCAAGTATGTGTGTCATGTGTGTAGGATTATACTTTTAACTCCTATATTATCCTCCATCAGCAAAGATGCAATATTTCACTCTCAGGTACAATCATGGAACTTGCCTCTCCACACCCACATTTATCCATTATAAACATACCTCTAACACTGCTTTTGCAAACCATACAATCACCAATATCTTAGTTTGAATGTGCCATAAAATACAAATTGAAGACCACTCCATCCCCCCCATGGGTGTTTTTCCTCAACAAACATTCATCACAATCGACACTGATAATGTTGAAGCCCCCACAACTCTGAGGATTTTTTCCCCACCAACGTAATCTTCCTGAAGCAACCTATTATATAGTTGTGCATTTACTCCCCTACCTCAAGTAGTGCCACATAATCAAATTCTTCATCACTAGTTATCAAGAATATTTCAACATGACCTCCTCATACGTCCATGAGAATCTATCCCATATGCAATTTTCCTTTATATCATCACCTCTGCCAAGAAAACAATGCCCCCCCCCCTCACTTCAAGATCACTAAATCCATGTAGTTATTATATTCATAGGAATATTATGCATGTTATTGATTCATGGGGCACCCATATTCGCGTTTGCAAATAACCCCTCATTTTATCTTGGAAAAGGTCCCCCCATTCACTAAAAACTATGGGAACACCACCCATCATCAAATTGACTCCCCAATCCACCAAAATTTGTGGGAGTCCCACACATCATCAAATTGGTTCCCCAGCATGCCCAAAATCATGGGGACCCCACCAATTATTCTTTATGTACAAACAATTCCTCGTTCCACTTACAAAATGGAACCGATGAATTCTTTCGGCAATAACCCCCTAGTTTCCTTTGATCAGTGACATTGAAGTCTATGGGTACCTCGTATTCATGTCTTCGTCAATCCTCACTCTCTCAAGAATTGTGTTCCTAACATATCCCTTCATCTGTAGTTTGTCTCCCTCCATTAAACCCACACATGAAGTAAGATACCGTTAGATATTCCCCCTGTCTATCATTGATCAAAGGAAGTATGATCCCCATTCTTATCAGCCAGTCTCCATATTGTTTACAACATGATCTTGGTGCATCAGACAAGTCCCTCATCTTGTAAATCTTCTTTCACTTTCATTGACGCTAAAACCTCACATTCTTAGAGTAAAATAAGTAGCAGTGGTACCTTTGGATTCCTTTCAATCACTATAAGGGATGACCTTGGACTAAGTAAGGATATTCCTTAGTTCTCCTTAACTTGGTAGTGTCCCCTATGTTTGACATCAATACATTTATTTGCCTTAGGGGGAGTCACACATTTTGAAGGTTGCAGTGTTCACATTTGAAAATGAAAGTGGAAACATATATGGTACATTGCAGTCTCCATGACTTCACAATCATTCTAGACACCCACCCTTGTGGGCCTATTGATATTCTCAGTAGCTCTACTTCTTTAGCAGCAGTTACATACTTCTAGGTTCATGTACTCTTTCATGGTGTGAGCACACCCTCTTCCATGTCCATAACAGTTTATGAGAGATCCCTCACTTTCTTCATTTTGTAGCCATTCTGGAACCCTTTCCACGAGCATGGGTATTCCCACCTTGATTTTATAAAAAACAACACATTGGTAAACATTACCCTATGGAAGGTTTCTCTTTTCCACATAGTTTGAATAACTAACAAATAAATCACATAAGAAACAATGATGCATTATCATATCTATAGTACCCTCCGAACCACATACATCAGGGGACATTTGTTGTCATGAAAAACTCACACACCTGCGACAATTTCATGATTCACTGAGTAAAGTGTTATTAACATACAACATATATCTAGCAAAAGACATCTTCACAATACCCAAAGAGCATATTGAGTCCAAATTGGACCTAAAATACTAAAAAAACACAACGACACAGGTTTAACTTTGTTCAGTGCTACAACATGCAACATCAGAACAACACTCACGCTGTAGTGGGGAAATCCATTTGAGATCTGTGCGTCTGAAAAAAACGGTGGGATCTCACCCAAAAATGGTGCATTGAAGGCTAATTAAAGCTCCACTTACCCATTTGAATTTGAATTTGGCCTCTCACACACTTGGTTTCCTTAAATGTCCTTTTGGTGTACTTTGGAGCCTAAACATGGATCAATGGGTTCACTATGATATTGTCATTTTTTTCCACCTCTTGGCCTATAAAAGAAGGCCATGGGCATGCTCATTGTAAGAATATTTTTTAGCAAAGTTATGCTGCTGGAATTGTGATTGAGCTTCCCCTTATCTCACCTCTTCCCTTTTGCTAAGCATTTCCAAAGTTCCCTTGCCTCCTTCCCTCAAGGGACAAGTGCTCTTCTCACATATTGGTTCATTAACCACTCAACAAACATTGTTGGACAAGAAATACCCCCCTTAGGAAGAGTGTTTCCTCATTTTGGATCTCACCTCTCAAAAGTGTTGTATTAGCTTGACCATTGGGAAATATAGAAGTGGTTTGAATCACGTTGATTGTTAGAGTTTGTATCATCTACTCCCTTTGCTATTTTGTTCAAGTTTTGTTGTTATTTTCTTTATTTTCTTTTTTCCTTCTAAGAATCTATTGCAGGGTCACTTGGGGTCATCCAATCACCACCCAAAAGAGCAGAAAATACTGAAGCCTTGTTGCAGCCTACAAGGCTTAGCCCCATCCCAAAGTGGGAAGCCACTCTGCTGCATTATTTCCCACAACACTCTCATATTTCACTTAATAAGGGTTTCTTATAATTATTATTTTTTAATATGTTAAATATAAAAACAAATTAAATGGTAATAAAGGTTTCTTATAATTACATTTTTTTAAATTTGTTAAATATAAAAACAAACGAAATGAACAATGATGGGAAAATTCATTTCGAAGATTATTTTGTGGATTGTTTAAAATTAATAATTATTATGACATAGAAACGAGTTAAAATCATTTCTCCATGGGTTATTGTGAATACGTTTAACTTGAGGACGATAATGAGGATGATAGTGATTATCACATTACAATGTAACCACAATTTTTTTCAAGAATCTATAATCTTTTTTGGTAAATTCTATAATTTTTAAATTTCTAATTATTTTAAAGATTTTATTTAAATTTTATATAATTATGGGTGTGTTTAGAGTGAAATATTTTTACTCTTGGAATCAGAGGAATCATTTTAGAAAAAAATGAAAATTGACAATTTTTTGTTGTTAAAAATAATAATAAAAAAACAATAAATGAAAATTGACAATTTTTTGTTGTTGAAAATAATAATAAAAAAGCTATCCCAGGGGTTAAATTTTTCCCCTAAATTATTACATAAATTTTAACATAAAAATGAGTTAAATCATTCACTATAAAGTTTTTTGATGGGTTCTAGTGAATAAGTTTAAATTTCAAAAAATGATGATGACGATGGAGTATATAAATTTATTTTACTATGATAGAAGAAATGACTTAAAATAATGATGATGATGATGATGATGATGATGATGACGATGACGATGACGATGACGACAATCACAACGACATAATATATAAAGTGATTATTATGATAGAAGAAGAACTTAATATCGTGAGAATGATAATGATGGAGTGTAATGACATGTTTTGATTTTACCTTATGAACTACAAGTTACCTATTTGTATTTTCTCATTATTTGTGGAACTCTGTCAGCATTATGACTTAGTGGAGATATGTACCTATTAGTTTGTGGAAGTTCTGTATATGTGTGTGATGTTAATATTATTAATGATGGACATGCTTTAATTTTACTCTAGCATGTAAATGTAAATGAGATTCTTTGGTATGTGGATACCAAATTAAGTTAAACATTGAATAGATAAATGTGATATCAGATGCATGGTACATGGAAAAACTTGTTACATGGTTCGTCAATTAGCCATAAAGTATATATATGTGTCAATAAGTACACAATATCACAAGATCCTGTTTGGGAGACTAACCTACAAGTTTAAAAGCACTTATTGATAATCGAGTCCTATGAAATAGAAGTAAATCGGTGACATTAATTACAAAAGAGAAATGTTATGCCAGTGAAGCATTATTGTTATGTATGCTTATTGGTTTATTATCATGATGTGTGGGAAGGTGCATGGTTTTAGGTAACTCAATTTCCCAAACTAGTTATTTGATGATGAATCCCTAAGAACAAAAATAACAATGTGGTATTCCTATGAAGGGTGTTGACCCTTATTCCATAGGAGGGATGGAGGCATTACCCACCATTTATCCTCTGAAATATCGAGTCATGCGAGGGTTGTGATACAACATGCTCCACAAGGTGTGTGATGATGACTAGCAGGATCTTGTTGGGGAAGCTTGGTCGATGTAGTCGACATTTTCTCTTACAGGTTCTATCTGGATTTAGTTCAACATAGTTGATTCTCTAGGATAGTCCAACAAATGAAGGATAGGATGTGGAAGGTAGCTGTGAATAAGAAGAAGAAGAAAATCGTTAAGAATGTTGTGGGAGTTAGTAAAAACAACGTGGTTGTTTGTATGTGTGAAAAATATTTCTTTACTAATGTGTGATAAACTTAGTATACCATGCAGTTGATGTTGTGTTATTGTGATCTAGTTATTAATTATTGTTAGATGATGTGATTGTTGAATTGTTTCCTTACATGCTTGACCATGATAAATAGGAGCTATGCATTAGAGGTTCTTCATGTTATTATTAGTACATACACATTCTATGTAAGTGATAGCTACATGTACATACCTTGTGTGCATATGCTAGTATTATTCATATATATTATTAATTAATCATATTTAATTGTATTATGATTATTTGTATTGAGGATATTGGGTTAACTATACATTAATTTATAATTCAAAACTGCATTTTGTTTAATATTCATTTTTTCTTATTTTAAATGCATTTAATTTTAATGTTTATTGGGATTGAGATCTTAACAGATTATTTATAATGTTTTATCTAGGTTGAAGTTATTCAACTTGATTGGATTGTTAGGTAAATGTCAATTGAAATTAAATTAATGGATATGGTTGTATTTTCAAGGTGAATATTTTAATCCTTATTAGAAAACGGTGTAGTTGAAGTTGTTCAATTTGATTTCATTGTTGGGTAAATTGTCAATTGAATTAAAAAATTGGATATGGTTTTGTTTTCAAACTGATTATTTTAATCCTTTTTTGAAAATGGTGCAGTCGAAATTATTCAATTGGACTTAATGTGTTATCTAAACGTGAATGTATGGATATGGTGGTACTTTGAACATTAATATTTTAAAATAGTTTCTATAGGATAGTGCAACACTCCTAATGAATAAAGAGGCAATGGGAAGAGCTTATAGGGGATGAGAGAAGATGAAGGGGAAGGACTTTTGTTTTCTTTTGGGGAGAGAATTCTTGGTAACCATGAGAAGGGAAAATTGAAAGGAGTTGAGAAAGGAAGTTGAAGTTGAGAAATCATGGGGAAAACCAAAAGGAGATTTGAACTAGAGGGGAGTTGGATCTCAAGACCTACTTGTAAATGTTTCATATGTTGTTGTCGTTATTCTTGTGGACTTCGAGCATGGAGGTACAAGGAACCTACGAGGTTGTTCCTATCTAGATGGGTGCTAAATATATTTGGTAGTTAAGCTTCTTGTTACAGGAGAGGAAAATCTATTGATTTATAGGGATATTGTAGGGAAAATCTACTATGTTACAAGTATTGTACGGATAGGTATTTTTTTTTTAGTTATACACTGTCATGCACATGGTATACTCTACTGGTATATGCTGAACATAATATAGTTATTTATTTGATCCTACTTGCACAATGAAATTGCTAAGTATTTGCATTTGGTTTATACATAAAAGAAATATATATTTAACTTACAAATTTATAGCGAACTTAAATCCTAAGAAAAATATAACATAAATAGTTGAAATATTGACAATATTTTACATAAAACAAAGTGTTAAATTAGTAATATGAATTTAAAGACTTGGACATGTCCCTACACATAGTATGGAGTCATGGTTCCAAATATAAACCCACAAAGACTACTCCAAATTGGAAACCCAAAGACTTTAAAAACAAAAATCAAAACAAAACAAAAGAATTATCCCCCCAAAAAGATAGTAAAATTTTATATATGTAAATAGGATATGATATTATATTTAAATGAGCTATATAATAACTGAAAAGGAAATTGTATATTTAAATGAGCTATACACTAAGTGAACAGGAAATTGTATATTTAAATGAGCTATACAATAAGTGAAAAGAAAATTGTATATAGGTACATAGGATCAACGTAATGCATACCAATATATTGTCTGATATAATTTTTATTGTGTTTTGCTTTTTATTGCGTCTAGAGGCACTTTATAGTCCAGTATGAGGGAGATATTGGAACATTTTTCATGAGGGAGATCTTGTAACGTTTGTCCATATTATGTCGGCCACAAAAACGACCTAATATGGGGGAGATGTTGTAATGTTCCTACCTAACAAAACAATAAAAAATTAAAAAATTAATTATCCGCGAAAATAAATGTCCATAAAAACAACACAATATGGGGAGATAGTGTAATGTTCCTACCTAAAAAATAATAGAAAATAAAAAATTGAGTTATCAGCAAAAAAATGTTTTTCTTGCACAGGGTTTTAAAACCATGTGCAAGGCCTCCTAAACAACCCATGGTTTTATTGTACATGGTTTAGGAGGGCCTTGCAAATGGTTTTTAGACCATGTGCAAGGATTCCTAAACAACCCATGGTTTCAGGAGGGCCTTGCACATGGTTTTAAAACCATGTATGGGGGAGATGTTGGAATGTTCGTTCCTAATGAAATAAAAAATAATAAAAAATATTATGAGTCGGCCATAAATAATATTAAATATTAATAATAAAAATATTATATGTCTACCATAAATAAAAAGATGTGTCTTTTAGTTTGAATCAAAACAATGGCTATATAGGACACACCAAAGCTGATAACTCCTTGAGTGTAAAACTTAAGAAGTGGTTTGCACCTCGAGAGATTTGATCCCTCTCTACCCTTGATATAGACTAGGATTTGGATCTATGCTGGTTGTAAAATCAAAACTAAAAAAATCATAACAAATTGAAATATCAACATATATTCTTCATTTAGGCACTGACCTTCACAAAACAAATCAAGATTAAAAAAAACAACTATTATCCCACATGCATCCCATATTTATATCAATCTCATGCATTTATGCGCACATATTTCAATTTTGAACTCGAAAACTTAGAATTGAATCGAATCGCTATTAGGAAACCTCTTTTTTCCAGTCGAAAAAATCATGGCCTTGTTATTCATATATGAATCAAAGGCCATCATAATGTGCCTCCCCAAACTAGGTTTACAAAGCTATCAGCAGAGGTTATCTCATCATATCAAAAAGAGCTTTCACATAACCATGGGTCAATCAAGCTATCAGTAGAGTTGATTACATCAAGCCATAAAGAAACTCCACATAACCATGGGTCACTATTCCTATCGATCCAGTGAGGATCCAGATACATGTATAATGCCGAGGACATGCCAAATTGTCTAAACCAAGAGGACAATGAGAAACCAGAGAGCTAATCCAAAGAAAGGCCACCCCATAAACTAAAAAGATCTGAGAGACAAAGTCTCTGAGTGCCTGAAAAGAAAACGAGTCAAGATCCAGCACAATGCTCTAAAAGAGCTTAAATACACCACTCTTACTGTTAGAACCATCCAAAATTTTAGATAAATAAAGGATCCCAGGGGACAAATTCAGGGAATCTTTGGATAAGCTATCTGCACTTTGATTATGCTCCCAGTAGACATGGTGAATGTCCAACCATACAAACCCATCCATAAATGTCCTTGTGTTATCACACCAATGATTCATCTCAAGTGAGGTAAGAGAAGCTCTTTTATTTTCCCAATTAATAATAACTGTGGAATCGCCATAAATGTGCAAGAAGGGGAGGCCCATTTTCTGCACCACCAGGAGCAGTGTCCACAAATCTAGGAGCTATGATCTAGTGTTAGTCGAGGGACCACATCCCAAAATGAAAGAGAGCTTATGTGAGATACTGATAACGTTATTTACACCATATCCTCCTAGGGAGGCCACAACAACCTCATCAAAGAAGCCACAGGGGTATACCAAATCCGACCAATCTCCTATAGCTCTGATTTTTTCCTTTTTAACATGTACATGAAATAGATTCATTAGATATTTGACTTGAAAAAATACACAGTTGATGGAAGCTTGCAAATCCTCAAAAATGAACTTATTATGTGTCTTCCAGATGCACCAACATGTAAATATAAATAGGTATCTGCACTCTAAGTGTTCTGAATATCGCGAGCACCAAAACTTTATCAGATCATAGACTGTGCCTTCATCATAGGGGTATTCACCGTGATAGATCCCACTGAGCTTTGTCCAAACCGAGGAAGTAAAGGGGAATTCATAGAATATATGTTTTATAGTCTCTTCAGCACTGAAGAAAAACATGCATCTTCTAGGGCCAATCCAGTCATGTATTACAAGGTTATCCCATGTCAAGATTCTATTGTAGAGTACTAACCAGCAAGAACATTTTATCTTAAGGGGAAATATGACATGCCAAAACTTTACCAAGTACATATCCCTGGGAGGATCCAACAATGAACTAGTAATCAACTCATATACCTATGCCACCATGACCCTTCCATCCTTCTTGTTATGTGACCAAAGAAGTTTATCCGGTACATGCCTAAGTCTGGTACCTCTAGACTCCAGAATAGAGATATACTCATTCCAATAGGTAGCCCAAGTTCCCCCCAACTCCAGGTCCCTAGCTTGTAGCCAGTAGGACTATGCCCCATCAGTAAAATTATGGGCATCCTGAAGGGCTGTGATGCCATAATCTGCAAGATATTCAATTAGATCATGAGGGAATATTGTGTGAGCAGAAGAGCTAATAATGGGATCTGATCCAATATGTATATTTTTACCATTTCCAACCTTCCATCCCAAACCTCTACCCGAACAGGATAGGGTATTTAAGAAGCCATTCCAGAAAATCGAAGTCCCTCTAACAAAGAAATTTTTTGTTCTGAGCCATACTTTCACTATCTGATTTTTTAAATATTTCGCAGTAATCATCTTGTTCCATATACCAGTACCATTAAGTACTAACCACAATCTCTTTAGGCTTAGTGAAGTACTAAACCACTCCAAATTTTTAATACCCCACCCTTCGAGTTTAATTGGTCTGGAGAGAAACTGCCAGTCCACAAGATGATAGTGGTTACAAGCACCCGATGAACCCCACAGGAAGTCAAAGATCAACTTTCTTAACTTATTAAGTATGGACTTGGGAACTGGAGCAAGGGAAAACCAATATACTGGTAGACTGGTGAGGACTGCACATACGAGAACCAGTATTCCCCCTAGGGAGAGAAGTTTGTGTGCATGGTGCAGGATCCTTCTTTCAAAATTATTGATCATCCACCACCAGTCTTTTACCTTATATCCCAGTGGCTTAATATAATATCCTAGTTACTTGAAACCATGTATGATGGGATCCATTTTATATGGTAAAAATCTCTGTATATTTATTTGCACCCCCAGCTCCAGGTCACTAAAAAGGAACCCACATTTTTCAATACTGATGCACATACCTGAAGCTGCATAGAAGGTATCCAAAATGACATCAAAGGCCACCCATTCATCTACAGTACCCATACCAAACAGTAATACATCATCAACAAAAGGAGGTGTGTAAGGGTCATATTTGTCGAGATCTTAATGCCTCGAATCCTTTCCTTATCCTTTTTATCTTTAAGCAATAAACTAAGCCCTTAAATCACCAAGATGAACATAGGAGGGGATAAAGGACATCCCTACTTGATACCTTGTGATGCAATGAAGAAGTGAAGTAGTACCATTGATCAAAATGGAAAAATTGATTAATG
>LPNX010313049.1:117904-156720 GCA_001517045.1 Pseudotsuga menziesii | reverse complement strand
ATACCGATGGGTTCAACAATTTGTCGGTTTCTAAGGAAGCCAAACTGCTCTCGGGAGATATACTTATCCAAAAAGGGCTTAAGCCAAATAGCAGCAATTTTTGAATTTAGCTTATAAACCGGGTTACAAAGAGATATAGGCCTAAAGTCTACAAAGGTGAGGGTCTTCTCCTTCTTAGGTATCAGAGTGATGAAGGTGGAGTTTAGTTAAGCTTCAACCCTACCCACAACCCTAGAGGATTCCACAGCAGCCAATAATTCACTACCCAATAAGTCAAGAAATTTGAGGAATAATTCAATAGGCTATCCATCAGGCCCTGGGATTCTATCCTTTTTGAAGGACTTCAAGGCCCCCTCAATCTCCTCTAGTGTGATTTTAGAAGAAAAAGTAACAGATTCATCCTCAGTAACAAAAGAAGGAAAAATTTGGATAACCCTAAGCTGGTCACCAATATTACTCTGATTATCATCTTTGAAGATCTCTGAGAAGTGCCTGATGCCCAAATCCATCAAACATTTTTCATCATCTACCCAGTTATCATCTTCATCCTACAAAGCCCATATTGAGTTATGATTCCTATGAGTTGAAGCAATGGAGTGGAAATACTTAGTATTGGCATCACCCAACTCTGCCCACTTAGTTCTGCTCTTGAGTTTCCAGGTCATCATTTCATGAGAAAGCATCTTAAATTTCTATCTCTTAGTTCTCAGAGGGAAGCAACATCTTCTAAGGACAGAATACCAGAGGGACATGATGATAGCAAAGATGATATATCCTCAACCACTTGCAAATATTCCTTTTTCAATTGATGTGCCCTATCTCGGGTCCAAGATTTTACTTTCTTTTTTAGGAACATGAGCTTATGATACAATCTAATCATATCATCCAAATAAGGGTAAGCTATCCAGGAGCTCCAACATTCATTTACAAAGTCACAGAAATCACATTCAGCCAATTAGGCCCTATTTAATTTAAAGGGGTAAATGCTGACTGAGGTATCCACAGCCCATTCCAAACAGATCAGATAGTGATCCGACACATCTGAGGGTGTAGACCACATCCAATGGTGGTGAAGGAAAGGAATAAGTGAGGAAGAAATCAAGAAACTATCGAGCCTCTTACTGATACCATTCACACCAGCCCTCCCATTTCTCCACGTGGGCCCTGCAAATGTGGGAGCCAAGTCAACTAGATAATTGTTTTCAATAAGATGGGTGAATAAATGTGCA
This sequence comes from Pseudotsuga menziesii, assembly GCA_001517045.1. NCBI lineage: Eukaryota > Viridiplantae > Streptophyta > Pinopsida > Pinales > Pinaceae > Pseudotsuga > Pseudotsuga menziesii. Next base: position 155,491 of record LPNX010313049.1, on the reverse strand, counting down.
AGGGGGTCAAGATGGGAATTTACCCCCCATATTTCATCAGCCCCAATAGTAAATTTGAGGTCCCCAACCAAGATAAGTTTTGGTAACTGTAGCAGTCCCCCTGCCTCGACCCTATTCCAGAAAATATCATGGTCCCTATAATGGCCATAACATTTGAGGACTGAAAAGGAGACAAAAGAGTTCCTAAAATGTGCTTTTACCAAAATCCATGCCAGGGTTTCAAAAGCTTTAAAACGCATAGAACGAGGGTTCCGCCCTGTCAACAAACCACCAGAAAGACCTTCAGCACTCGTGGCACAGAACTCCCAACCTAGAAGTTTGGAAAAATCCAGAAGTGTTGGATAATGGCTACACATTGTTTCTTGTAGCAAAATCATATCAAGAGATAGAGAGTGAAAGAGTGTAACAAGGGTTCTTTGCTTGGCCAAACCCCCAAAACTATGGACATTGAGGGATATAATCTGCATTAAATACCTGACGGAGAGGGCGACAATGCTCTAAGTGCCCTAGTTTGGGGTGCAGCATGACCTCTCGCAATGTTCTTAATCCTGATAGAAAAGGGGATAGCAGGTGGGGATTCCAAGCAAGGTCTGGAAGCCACCAGGGGATTCTTTTTTGGTTTCCTAACAATGGCATTTTTGAACCCGATGGAGTCCAGGGGTAATGTAGATGGGGAGCTTGGTGTAGAGGCAGTAAAAATAGAGAGAGTCTTCAAAAGAGAGGGATCAGAGAAAGAAGGGGTCGAGAAAGGGCTAGCCAAAGTGGACGGAGAGGGGGTAAGGTTACCTAGTCCAGGAATGGGGGAGGAATATTCAGCCGAGAAGAGTGGACCTTCAAGAGGGGGTAAGGGAGGTGGCTCAGAAGACGGGGGATGGTGGGTTCTCGGCTGCTCTAGGGAGGTTTCCACCAGGGGACTCCGATGTGTGTCCCCAGACCCCATCAAGGGAGAGGGAGTGCTCGAATCAACAAGGAAAGGTTCAGCCAAAGAGACCCCAGAAATATTCCTAGGAAGGGATGAAGTTCCCGTAGGTTTAGTCAAGGAAGCACAGGAAACCAAATTCTCAATAATCACAAGATCATTATTAGAGACTTCGCCAAATAAGGATAAGGATTGAGAATACTTACTAAACACCGATCTTGGACCCATGGAATGGTTCATTGAGGGATTACGTACTTCCTGCATCACTAGTGGGGGCATATCGTCTGAAGTACAAGAAGGTTCCAAACCATGAAGAAGCACCAGGCAAGAGCATCGTAAGTGCCCCACCTCATGACAACTATTACAATGAAATGGGATATGCATATAATCTAGCTTTTGGAAAATAACTCTGTCCAAGAATTGAATCTCCACCTCCACTGGTAAACCCTTTGTGATGTCTAGTTCAATCAAAATATTGGCACATATCTTATAAACAATGGAATGGAAATCATCCTTAACCACAATGAAGCGACCTAGGGAATTATCCAGCCCCACCAGAAGGTCCTTGTTCCAGAGAGGGAAAGGGAGTGCAAAGAGCACCATCCATAGATGTCACTTGGTCACCCTCTTCTTTAAAGGGTCAAAAGCAAAGTGCCACCGACTAAGCACAAGCGAGCCCTTTCCAATTTTCCAAGGAGCCTCAAGGATGCATGTGGCATGTTCATCCTCCAAGAACACAAAAATGAGCCACCCATTTGCTAGCAAGCTAATGGTCGATACATAGTTGAGTAGTGGCTACCAATGCAGGGATGCCCACTCCATCCACTCTTTCTTGACCATGCTACAATATTCAAGTCTGCCAATCAAATCCCTGGTGCGTAGGGAACCCATCCTTTCCATGAAGATAATCTTATGCAGCACATACCAAAGTCGGCCCTCATGTGCTTTAATGTTCTTCCCATGTATTTTCTTACGAGCTTTGCTATATCCCGAGTGACTAACAGTAGCAGCAACCATAGACTTAGGGTACGAGCCCCCGAGACCCCCAAGGGCCATAAAAAAGACCCAACAAGATTCCAATAACAAACAAATCCAAAAGGCAATAGGGACCAATAGCTAAAACTTAGTTGACAGAGAAAAAAACTATCGATACCCCTAAGACCGAAGACTTCAAGTCCTCAAACAGAGTGTAGGAGAAGGACCGTGAATACCAAACACTTAGTCCCCCAAAATTCATACTGAAACCAACCCTGACAACCAGACATTCCACAGAAGCAACGGTGAGAAAAACGAGCGTTCAGAGAGAGAAGAAAATGGAACCACCGAGCAAAATCAGACATCAAGATTAAAGAAAACCCCGTTATGACCAAGCCGGAAAACTCTCCAAGCCACGAAAAACAATCATCAATTCCTGCCACGACTAGAGACCAAAACTACACATGAGACCCTAACAAACCCATAGTCTCATCACAAGCAATGATATGCCTTGCAAAGTCAAAACACAAAAAGCAAATACATGAGATAGTACCTACACGTCAGAAGGAATAACTAGCAACAACGTTAGCATGGAGAGACAAACCCGGAAGACAACAACGTAAAACCGAGGGGAAAGGTGTCCACCCAGTTCAAATCAAAACCCAAACCCCATTCCCACTTTTTGACATGGTTGGTACTAGTCTCCCTCGTAGGAATAGGAACTCCATGAAAACCCACCCACAACACTGCCCACAACGCCACCCAAAATCCACCCGCTATTAGGAAACCTTGTTCTATAGAGAGGATGCGTTTGGGTTGTAAGTAGAATAGAGAGAAATGCAGGTCACTTAATTCATAATTATGTATTTTGGAGGACCCAATTCCTTTTGGGTGGGCTTCCGGATGAGGATGTGTGGATACTAATTCAAGGCTACGAGTCACCCACGTAGATATTAGGGTTAGGGTTTAATTATATATGGTTACAATTAAAATTTAGATATGGTCATGGTTAAAAAATTGTTAAATATTTAAATTTTATTACTTAAAATAAATTTTGTTAAATTATTATTTACACTTTATTGAATATTTAAATAGAATTTTGTTAAAATTAATTTATTCAATTTAATAAAAGTATATTTTAAACTTTATGTTGATTTAATATATACATAAATTATGAATTAGGATTAGTATAAATTATGTTTTAAATCTTATACCTTAGGATTAACATTTATATTAATTAATTAATTAGTTAGCTTTATAATTTGAATCATATAATCAACTTTATAGTTTAATTATATGTTAAATTGAATATGGTTACAGGGTAAGAAGTCGACCCCAGTTTAATCGAATTTAAGTCAACTTAAATAACATAGTAGGTTTCATGCTGGGAATTACGCCGAGTGTGACTATGACACTAGATGTGGTCATAGATGACTACCTAAGAGATGAGGACGATGCAACACTATGCATTTTTCTTAATACATATTGCCTTACACTGCGACTCACAACACTCATGTCAGTTGCAGGATAGCGTAGCCCCATCACCCCTATACCTTCTCCATATTTAGAGATTGCCACGTTAGATGATGGGTCTTCGAGGATTCTACTTAAATATTATAGGGTAAATTATATCATCATAAATAAGTTACAAAAATAAAATAAACACATTAAATGGTAAGAAGGGAGAATGTCATATAAGGTTGGGTGAACTTTTAGGAAAATATGTATAACTATTGCATGATGTAATCATGATGCGTGACATGGTATTTATACCTATTTATTAAAATATATAATGTTGATCTTACTTGTGTTTGAATGTGCATTGATTTGTGGAGAAATTTGTGTACAATTGTTGAGGGAGGACAACACTTGGTATAATTAATGAAATAATTTCTTTAGGTAAACTTTTTGGTTAAGATAAATATTAACAAGAAGAGATCCATATAACAATTTCAATGTTCACCTAAGAGAGATTTTATGTGTAATGAAAGAAAATATAAATTATGATTGTTTAAAGTAAAATTAGTCGCAAGATATAAATGATCGTTTGTGGAAAGGAACATCCCGAAACTTGTGAGTTAGAGTATTCTTGAAGGTCTTGAGTAATAATATGTAATTTATTGATAATTAAATAGTGTAAGTCAGAGTGACGTTAACTAGAGATGAGAATCAATGAAAGAGTCACGATAATGACTTGGAATTGAATTAAAGTTATATACAAGACAAGGTATTCATATCAATCACATTATAGAAAATACAATGTACTCTAACAAGGATGATAATTATTCCATGGATTAAGTATAGTAATGAACCTTGAGTAGGTAATACAAATAACCTATGTAAATGTTGAACAAAATATAAGAATGCGGAGACCACACATCATGATTTTCCTGCACTATTTTAACTATAACTTTGGTTCGGAATTTCCCGAAGGGTGGGTGTATGTAATTCCTTGTTTTGACTTGACCTTCTGAATTACCATTACCTATATGTATTTCTTATTATTTGTGGAAATTCGTCTATATGATGACATTGTGGACATATGGACCTATTATTTTGTGGAAGTTGTGTATATGTGTGTGATGTTAATATTGCTATTAATGGTCATGATTTAATTTTACTCTAGCACGCAAATTTAAAAGAGATGCTTTGGTACGTGGATACTAGACTAAGTTAAACATTGAATAAATGAATGTGATAACAAATGCATGGTACATGGGAAATATTGTTACATGGTTCGTTGATTATCCATAAAGAATATATATGTGCGTGTGTGTCAATAAGTACACAATATTGTAAGATCTTGTTTTCGGAGACTAACCTACATGTTCACAAGAGCTAAGTGATAGATGGGTCCTACGAAATGGAAGTACATTGGTGACATGAATTCAAAAAGAGAAATGGTATGTGAGTGAAGCATTATTGTTATTTATGATTATCACTTTATTACCATGATGTGTGGGAAGGTACAGGGTTTCAGGAAACTCAACTTCCCAAATTGGTTATTCGATGACAAATCCCTAAGAACAATAATAGCAATGTAGTATGCCTTTGAAAGGTGTAGACCCTTATTCCATAGGATGGGTGGAGGCATTACTCGCCAGTTATCCTCCAAAATTTGGAGTCATGGGAGGGATATTCTACAATGTTCTCCGCAAGGTATATGATGATGATTAATGGGTACCTGCTGGGGAAGCTTATTCCTTGCAGTTGACACTTCTGTTTATGGGTTCTATATGAAATTAGGTTAATATAGTTGACTCTCCACGATGGTCCAGCAGAGGAAGGATAGGATGTGGAAGGTAGTTAAGAATGTTCTGGGAGTTACTAAAAATAATGTTTGTATGCGTGTTAAAACTATCACTTTAATCATGTGTGATAAACTTAGTATAGTGTGAAATTGATGTTGTGTTATTGTGATCTAGTTATTAATTATTGTTAGACGGTGTGATTACCAAATGGTTTGAAGGTATTGATTCTTTAGTGTTGATTTGGTTTTGGGAAGAGATTTTGTGGGTTCCTCTTTAGATTATCTAGATTTGTGTGGAGAGAGTATTGGTAGTGATCAGGACACTCATAAGGAAGCTTCGATCTATGCCAAGAAGGTTATACTAGGTGAAGGTTCCTGTGTAGGTCTTCCAAATGGTGGTAAAGAAGTAGCTCTTGGAAAAAATATGAAGTGTGTAAAGAATCATTTTTATTTGGTTAGCTTGGTCATTAAGGAAGACAAGAGGATGAATGATGTGTATTCCATGCTATAAAAAATGGTTGTGGGTCATTTTCATGGTGAAGAATGGGTGCAATGGCTATTTGGGAGTGGATACATGCAAGCTAGGATCCCTTGTTAGGATATACTTTTGTCTTATGTATTATTTCTAGGGGTTGGATGGAATTTATTTTATGCTCAATAGTTGATGCAAAGAAAGTTTGGGGTTTATATTAGAATCAAGGTATGATTCTAATCTTTTTAAGAGACGTGGTCTCCTTTTCTGATTCCAAAATAAATAAGATGGAGAATGCCTATGTGAGTGAAGTTGCAGGGAAATTAATTTATTTTTCATCACTTGATATCTTTAAGTACATAAGAAATGCACTTGGAATATTCTATGATGAATGCTTTCCATATTGTGATAGATGCTTGATTTCCATTGTTCGCATATTGGTTGGTTAGATTTATGAGAAGGGCTAGTTGGATCTATAACACTCTCAAAAGGTCAATTTTTCGTTGCAATGCTCCTTAGCCCTTAATATTAGAAGATAAACAAGGTATATAGAGATTATAAATTTAGAAAAAAAAATACAAGAGACAATTGAAATGAAATAATGTTAAATATATCCTCGTTTTATTATAGTCTTGAAAGAAATGAATTAGCAATGTTCACTCACTTCATAAGGTGGGGAGACCTTTTACTTGATCAAATATCTGAATACAACAATCGCTGAAAAAAATTCCTTAGTCTCCTAACTATTTAAATAGGTTCTTAATAGAAAATATATAATTATTTAATAGCACCAACTACACCCTAGTGGGTCTTATTTAATAAAAAGGGTCATTTTATATGAAATAGCTATTCACTACTATATAATGGGACTTTATTCAAGGAATATAGTTTCTTACATTAATTGAATAACTCTTGGGTATCCTAAAGTAGGGAGGTTAGATTAAGACCCTAACATTCCCTCTGTCTTCAAAAATAACATTTCCCTCAAGCTTCAAGGCGAGGGAATTGTTATGAAATCATTGCCGGTTCCCATGTGGCATATCCTAGTTGCATATTTTTCCATTGGATCAATCTTAGGATTACACATCTACAAAACTTCTGCTTTCTGATATCCAATACTACTTTTAATTAGAGCCAAATGAATCTTTCTTCATAAAGTACTAGTAATTTGGTTTTGACCTAGTAATTTAATACCATTATCTTCTTGATATAAGACACCTAAAAGAGTATATGAATCATGAAGTGGGTTACAAGAGTGAGTTTGAAGGCCACTTTCCAATACACTAGATGATCTTATAGAGTCCATACAAATTTAATTATAGTTTTTAGTGGAGTTTATCTTTGACTGATGCATGTTTATAAGGTTAAAGGTGAAGTAACACCCAATCCCTTATCTATGTAGTGTAAGTAATTAATATTTGACCCATATCCCATAAGTATAGTCACAACTGACACTAAGTGATGTTGGTTATCTTATTGTTTCATTCTATTTTGACCCATAACCAAATTGTCCTTAAGTTTGCATATATTGGATTCTTTGGTGCAAAGTCTACTATCCATTACATGAACCTTAAAAGATGATCAAGAAATAGGAAGCTACTAACAAGCATTTTTGGCCATAGACAACTTATTATGATTTCATTTTAGTAGCTACATGGTAAGTGGTATTATACCACCATTCTATAAGTAGAAACCAATATGTCCATTGATGAATATTTTCAAAAGCGAAGCGTCACAAATAATCCTCTAAGAACCTTTTATTTTTATTTTTATCAGTAAGTAGGAAATCATTCTATTACTTATAATACAAAATGGTGTTACAATCAGACCTGATCGGCTGAATGGACCAGACCAGACCAGGCTGTTTACTACAGGGCTCATACGAAATATCCCCTGATTCCTTGAAAGGATTACAAATTTTCAAGTGACCATAGCAAAATCAAACCAACATACATTCCACCATAGCAAAAAAGGACTAGAAGACTTTCCATCCTAAGCCAAACTAAAATCTTATCCATCCAGAAGCTAGCTTACAAGATAATATACCCAGGTCCTTTCCATAGAGACTTCTCATATCCGATCCCAATTACAATAAGACTGAGAAAATATTTTCGATCCCATTTACAACATGACTGAAAAAATTAAGCAGAACCATACCCGACATACAAGATAACTCCATAAACCACAGAAACTACACATCCCAGTAGGCGAACCAAAATAATATCAAAGACAAGGAAACCAAAATCTCTTACTGAGTAGGGGGGTCGTTGATTGCCGAAGGCTGAGTAGCATTAGTAGGTTCCTCTGGGTTGTTAAGAAATTTCACAGCTATATGTTCCAACAGGAGAAATCCTGTCATGCTCTCCTGCTGGCCCCTTCTTATGAGGGTCAAGGATTCCTGAATGTCATGGGAAATCTACACCTTAGCCTAACTATCATGAGCCAGTAGAATCCTTACAGTTCATAATGGGTTAATCAACAAAGGGCGGCCCTGGTGCATCTCATATTCATAGAGCAATTCAAGCTCCTTCGTGGCGATGCGAGATTCTATGGCCCCAGGGGCCTCTTCCATGTATTTGTCACCCTAATTGAAGGAGAGTGGATTTGGCTCCTCTTTGATGGGAGGAAGATAAACCAATGTATTGGCAATCGACCTATTGATCCCCTTCATCCAACCACTACCCCCTTGGTGGCTACAGACTCTCCACTACCAAGACATGATATCACTATGCACGACCTTACTTTGAATAGAGAGAAGAAGAAATAGAACAGGATGGTTGTTACTAAAATCCCCCCAGGGTGTATTTATAGCCCTAACAATCTTGATAGGGAAGATTCCCATCATTCCCCAATCTGGATGAGGTGACGAACTCTTACCCTTCACGCTGGCCTTCTTCCATAAATTCCATCCATCGTACTCTGCCAGATCTTTCTTAGTGCGTGAAAGATCATCATCCTCCTCATCCATTGATGGCCCTCTGATACAGATATCTCTGAAGTTCCCAAACCTTGTAGTTTCTAGAATAGGAATCGTACTAGAGAGACCATAGGGCCACCTCCCCTTTATCACCTCACACAGACTAGCCATCACATTGAACCTTTTAATTAATGGGTTCTGTCCTCTCATCAAAAAAATCCTATCGTGCAAACGTGTCTTATTCTTTGGAAACCTGATTTGTATCTAAACCACGTGTTTATGCATAGGGCTCATCACACCCAACTGAAGGGCCCACTGTTGGGGTCGGACAAGATGACTGGTGAGGTTTGCAATGGATTGATCCGATAGTTGTTCACCAACTGCTTGGGGTTGAGATGTATCTGGTGGTTACCTTCTTCGATTGTACCTTCCAGATCTGACTGGGCCAAATTTTTGCATCGATCCCATATCAGTATTTTCCTATTATTGTCTAGCTCTTCTAGATGGAAAGAGTTATAGTTCTCCACCTCTTCGTTGGCCAAAGCGTTCGCCAGCTTATTTCCTAATATTCTGACGTGAGAGAATTGGATGGCTGAGGGACCTGCAAGAATTCTTTTGAGCTCTAAAAGGCGTCCTTCCCATCTCCAATTCTTCGAAACCTGGGAGGCGGTGGTGCTATGTTGAATTCTATGGGCATTGTTAATAATAACGTAAGAGTCACCTTCCACCAGTAGCGGGGTTTTCTTCTTATGTAAGGCCCAAGAAATACCATTAATAAGGCCCTCCAGTTCCACCAAGTTATTAGTACTGGTTCCAATGGAACCCCATAGGATGCTAAGAATGTTTCCTACATAATTCCTGATAGTGCCTTTGAATCCTGCTGGACTAGGATTTCCTTTAGCCGCTACATCAAAGTTGAGTTTCAATTCGCGTTGTTCATGGTTTTGGGCATCACTCTGGACCTCGCATTGTTAACAGGTAATTTGTATATCCCTAATTCATAAAGGATAATTCTTTCATTCTCCTCGGCTGTGAAAAATTCTTATGACCAGTGAATTAATGTTATCGTTTCTTTTAGGTGAGCTTCAATTAGCGCCCATATTTCCTAAGCTCGTCTTGGTTTGTTTTCAAAAATTCGTATATTGTGGGTTTTCCATAGTTACCATATAGTAAATCCCAGGAGGAGCTCCCACATCCTGTTTACAATCTTATTTTTGAAAACCTTCTTAGGTCATTATGCAATGATTACATCTAGACTTCCTCCATGTCTGTGGTTTTTCTTGAAAATAGTCGCTCCTTTTTCCCATATGGAATCTTCCACCGGACACTCATCCAGAAGGGGATTGATGGATTCTATATTTTCCTCATGCATGCAGCATATTGTCGGTCCACTGATTCCCCTGGTCTGGATGTTATGCTAGGTCAAAATGCACCTCTTGAGAAGGAGCCAGCTAAAATCTGCCACCTTTGGCCACTAGCATCCTCGCCATATTTTCTCTTATTTGGCCTCCTTTTCCACATTGAAGGATTCCATCATTAGAGCTAAGGATTCCTTTGAATTGAAATTGCATGTGTTGGAGTACCCCCATCTAATTTTATCCAGTCCATCGTTTCTAGGAACCTTTTTGGCATAGAGCTCTGAATAAAACTCATCCACATTCTCCACAAGAGCTTGAGATTACCACCAGTTCTTTTTCCAGGAGCGGAAGATTCGGTCCGTGTCACTGATATCCCATGATTCCACCACCGTTTTCAAAGGTTGGTTCTGAAGATGGGAGATAAGGAGAGGAGAGTCCTCCCTACTGGCAATTTCCAGGTCTTGGTTCCAAGAATACCTGAAAAATCTCACCATCCTGCCATCCTTAACTTCCCAGAAGCTATGTTTCTAGATCAGCCCCCTTTTTCTTGGGCCGACTTCCAAATGAAAGATCCTGTAATTTTTTCACCAAAACAAACCAGGGACTGTTTAGGCCAGAGTGGGGCATATTTCAAGTGCCAGAGTTTGGCCCATGGTTCTTCTTCGTAATTGATCCATCTCCACCAAATTTTAGCACTCATTACCTTATTGATTTCAAGAGGATCATGAAGCCCTAGGTATCCAACTACCTCAGGATTACAGATGGTTTTCCAATCCACCAATGGCCACTTCCTCTGCCCTTCCGTTCCCCCCCACAGGAAATTCTGTTGGATGTTTCTATTTTTTTTGATAATCGATTTCGGGGCGGCCAACACTGAGAAGAGATATATAGGCATTGCTTGAAGAACTGATTTGACCAGAGTGAGTCTACTCAGAAAATTGAGAGCTCTGAAGGTCCATAGGTTGAGTTTCTATTTGATTTTATCCAACAGTTCTTTCCAGGAATATTGTCTTATGGTGGATTAAGCTAAAGAGGCTCCCAAGTATTTGGACGGAATCCTTCATTCTGAAAACTCTATAATTCTAAGAATGTTCCTTTTGGTAATTTTTGAAGTATTGAAAAAATAGGTCTGGGATTTGTCCTTATTAATCTCTAAGCCACTCGCTTCCAAGAAGGTATTCAGACTGTCTTTGATGCCACATGCCTCCTAAATCTAGGATGGTCCCATGAGCATATTATAATCCACTAACTATTGGTGGGTTTGAGGTTTCATCCCTGCAGTAAGGGATAATCCCTGGATCTTGTTCTCATATATTCTTCTTTTGAGCAGTCTTCCAAGCCCTTCAGCCGCAATGATGAATAGAAAGGGGGGATAGAGGATCCCCCTTCCTTATTCCTATGGAAGAATTGAAAGGGGTCGAGGGAGAACCATTGACCAAGATCGAGAAGAAAGGAGAGGAAACCAAATTCATGAACCAGTTAGTCTATTCCTCCAAGAAGCCAAAAGCCCTGAGAATTCCTGCCAAATTTTTCCAATTCAGCTTATCATAAGCTTTTGATAGATCCAGTTTTAAGAGCATACCTGAAATTTTCATGGTTTTTAGTGAATGCATCATTTCATCGACCAGGATAATGCCGTCCAAAATATATCTGCCTTCCAAAAACCCTTCCTGTCCAGGCTAAATGATTAGAGGAAGAAAGGGGCGAAGACGGTTAGCCATGACCTTGGAGATAATTTTATAGATAACATTACACAGGGAAATCGGTCTGAGTTTCCCTGGATCCTCGGTTCCATTTTCTTTGGGGATGAGAATCAGGAACATGGAGTTGAGAGCTCTTAGAATTTTCCTATCCTCCTGGAGTCTTCCACTAGAGCCCATACTTCTTCCTTTAGCCAGTCCCAACATGCATGGAAGAAGTTCGAAGTGAATCCATCCGGCCCAGGGAATTTTTCCTTTGCCATTTTCTTGATTGCATCCTCGACCTCCTCCATATCAATAGGTTTCCCCAACATGTGTTTATGATCATCCGAGATGATGTTAGGAATGTGCTTAAACATCTCCCTCTAGGATTCTTCTCTGTCTCTTTCTTGCTCCTTCATTAGATTAGCGAAATATGAGTTCATCGTGCTTCCTAGCTCTTCCTAGGTCTTAGCTATGCCTCCCTCCTCTGTCTTAAATCTTGCTAGTCTATTCCCTTGACGGTGTTGAATGGCCACTTTGTGAAAGAAGCTCATATTGAGTTCATCCTCTTGGAGCCATTTACTCTAGATCTCTGGTTACAATAGACTTCTTCCTGTTGTTCTCGTCAGCTGAATTCCTGGAGTAGCCTATTTTCTTGAATCCGTAACTCCTCTGAGAAACCCACTCATACCTTGAGCCTGGTTCACTTACATATTTCATTCCAGAGCTTGTTTCTCTTGGAAAATATTGACAAATGACTCCTTATTCCATTTTTTAATGTTGTTTTTAAGAAGTTTGAGTTTCTGTTGGAATTGGTACAACTGAGTACCTATAATGGTTGGGGATTCCTCCCACCATTCACAGAGTTTATTAAGGAAGTTTTTCTGAATTAGAAAGAACCTTTTGAATCTGAAGTGTCTTCAAGGGTTTACCCCCACGTTTTCCCATTCAAGGCTTATTGGCCAATGGTTAGAGCCTGCAGCTGGGAGTACAACTGCTCTTAACTCTCCTCCTTCCATCATGATGGATTTAGAGATTAAAAAATTATTAAGCTGACATGCTATCCCTCTATCTCCAGCTCGTTTATTATTCCACGTAAAAATACCGTTAGAATTTCTTACATCTATCAGATCAAAGGTTTCTATTAAATCGTTGAAGTGCACAATTGTAGGGTTTAGGTTTCGTAAACCACCTTTTTTCTCTTCAAGATTCTTGATCAGGTTGAAATCTCCTCCAAGAATCCACGGTTTTTCTTCAGAGGTCTTCTTGATAAAAGTAAGCGATTCTAGAAATGAAAATTTCTACTTTTCCCTAGGAGGACCGTAGACTCTTGGTAAAAAACCCTCTGATTCTGGTGCCTAAAATGTGGAAATCAATAGATAGAGAAAAGGGTGTTGCTACAAAACCTGAGAGGTTCACCTCTCAATGGTTCCACAATATGCCAATCCCTCCGACCATCCCTTTGGAATCAATTTCTACCATCTCACATCCCTTCCAAATTTTCCCAGCAATACTTTTTTGCTCTTCTTTCAAGCACTTGGTTTCTTGCAAAAAGATAATGCCAAATTTTTCTTTCTCAATCCTTCTTCTGAGAAGACGGATTTTCATAGCACTGCAGCAGCCTCTAATATTCCAGGATTTGATCCGGATTGGGAACTTATTGGGTTGAAGGAGATAGGGTAGCATCTATGGTTAGATACTACCTCGAAGCCACCAATTGTGCCCCTACTGCTTTGATTCTTTGAACATTGCTAGGCCTCCCCCTCTTTTATTTTTTCTTGTTCCTTTTTCCATCCAGTTCTTTGAGGGATTCGATCATTATTCCCAAGAACTTCATATTTTTTCCTTGATTATCTCCTTCTCCAGCAGAGAAAATTATTGAAGGGGATCTAGGTTGCGGTCTTGTCTGAGCATGTAGCTTCAAGTCCATCCAGATCAAGATCTCCTATCTCCATATATTCATTCTTTGGCTTCGTTACCTCTGTAGATTCCTTGGCCAGCTCCTGGTGCACCTTTTGGGGTTGTTCCTAATTATTTAGATTTGGGTCTAGATCCTTCTCTTGATGGTATTTAGTCTGGTTAGTTTGCTGGGTTTCTTTGTTACTTACATTTTCATCTTGGAGGATCTCAAACCTATTCTAAGTTTGCACCCTTTTGTTGATCTCAGGTCCCGAGATCTTTCTAGCTAGTCTTTTCTTGGTATGGGTTTTGATGAAACCTTCATCATCTTGATTTTCCTTGTCTTTCTTGCCTCCTGGCCTTTTATTTTGTAGGCAATCCCAAAATAGATGTCCATGCTCATGGCATCTTCTGCATCTGAATGGTATCTATTCATAGTCTATAGCTTGAAACCACTCCTCATGCTCCCAAGATAACTCGATCCCATCTGGGAGATCCTTATAAATTTTGAGGTAAATACATATTCGGGCGTATGAGATATATCACCTATGTCTGGTTTTCTTTAAGACTTTGACAAAGTTCCCCAGGGTATTCCCAATATCCATCATAATTTCTTCCTTACAATACTCCATTGCGAGAGAGTACATTCTGATCCATACTGGGGAAATCATAAGGTTTTCTTTATCAGGGTTAAATATTTCTATCAAATGCCTTAAGAATAGTCCCGCCGAATTATAGAAATAGGGACCATTCTCAAAAATTCTTGTTCTATATTATTCGTTAAAAAAGATTATTGTGAAGAAGCCTTTTGTCCCCAGTTGAAGGTTGTACTACCCTTGGGGTTTCCACGTGGTGTTAGTCCACCATACCAGGGTCTTCTCTGTGGGATAGATCCTAACAAACTTGCCTATGAGGGCTCGATATTTCATGTACTGTATGTATTCCCTTACTCTTTCTAAATTGATTTGGAGCTTTGGCACAGTATTTGATTTTGGGATGCATTGTCCTATCCTTCTTGTCTCCAGTTTCATCGTCTCCTTTTTCTTGAGCCCACTTGTACCTTCCCCATATTTTTGCAGCTTAGGGGTTCTCACTAGGCCTTTCCCTTTCTCAATTTCCATGTCTGAGCTCAGAATAGGAATCGCTGACCCATCCTCTAAGAGAGCACTCCTCCCGAGGTCCCTCCCCCCACGAGGAGGAGCAGGAACCATCCTGGGGCGAGCCCACCGACTTGCAGATCCAAAATTCCACTACTAGTGTTCCCTAATTCCTTCTGCCTCGATCTCCCCAAGCTTTCCAAATAAACAATAATCAATCCTCTAAGAATCTATTGATCACTTAATTTTTACCATGTTTTTGGGGTTTATGTGTAGTGCTTAAATTCATCTGAGTACCCTAAATTTTAAAGAACTTTGGCCAACATTTGATAGAAAATGTGGGGTCTCAGTTTGAGACAATAAAAGTGGGAATGACATGTAACTTAAAAATATAACCATGAAGACTTGAGAAATCGAGGAGGTGGCAAATGGGATTGACAAGGCACAAAAAGAGCATACTTGGAAGGATAGTTGACAACCACCATGATGATTTTTTTTACCAAATCTTGGGAGTCCCACTATAAAATGCATCTATATTTAAATCCATATGTGTTGGGATCGATAGTGGTTGCACTTCCCTACTGTATTCATCATATCACCCTTGTGTATTTGGTGCAAGTGTTGTAGGTTGTGAAAAATTATGGATTTATTTTTTAATGCCTTCCCTAAAGAACAGGTGCTTATTCTTTTGTAGGTTTTATGAAACCTAAATAGACTTGTTGTAGGTGATGAATGTAACTACTCCAGGACTGTTTTCCCTAGGAAAAGACGGGAATAGATAACCAGAATAAGGCCCAAAAAGATTAATATTCCGGCTGCAATACAAGCAAAGACCGCGACAGAAGAATCCGCGACAAAAGAGGAAGAAAGCAGGTCGAGACGAGGAGTCAACCCATTTTGGGTAAAGAGTTAGTTAGACTAAAATATCTCTTTTAGTAATAAATCATGCTTGCAATATAGGTCGATAGTGCCTAATTTTAAATGTAATGGGATGGGTTAAATTAGAAAGACAACTTATCGACTAAAAGGTGAGAGTTAGTCGATGGTTAAATAGTGAAGTGAAAAATCTTATAAAAGCATCAAATCCAAGCTGTGTGCGGAGGATGAAGAAAGAAATAATGATTTGTAAAGCATAAAAGTGATGATCAAATATGGGTATGTATCTTTCAATGATTTTGTCCATTTAGAGAAGAAGAACGAGAAAGAAAGAGAGATACTGGAAACTGGAGAGCCTGTGATAAGAGAAAAATACATGAATTGTAAAGAAGATCTATAGAAGAGTCTACAAGCTGAGTGTGCAAACCAAATCTGCCAATCCAATTAACATTCCAGATGAAGAGCACCTTTGTGTTTTTTTCTCGGATGGGTTTCCAGATTAAATCTTGTTTCTGTGTGTCTTTAATATCTGTGTTTATTACGCATGCATATCTGTGTGAATGAGTTGATCTGAATGTGTCAAGTTGATATATTGTGAATGAAATTGTATATATATGTCACACATCTAAATTATATGATCATATGGATAATTAGTTAATGTTAATGCTTTATGATTACATGATGGTATATTTGTCAACAGATCAATAGGTTATATTCTTGAATGCATATATGAGACAAAAGTATATTTCTATGTTTCGGTCGAAGTTAGTTGATAAGGACGCAATAAGGAAATACCCTTCATAACTGGAGAAACCTAGTTCTGGAAGTTCCCATAAGATATCTCGAGTAAGACTTCATCTACATCGTAGGTGTTTCCAATGGTTTTCTTCTTTGTTGTACCGATATCTTGGGTTTTGATGACGAACAAAGGATATGAACCCAGGTCGACAAAGAAGCAAGACAAAAAATGGTTCTGTTGTTGGGTTCGTGCATCATTTTGATGGGGATATGTTTTGGTACCCAACAAAAACCAAAATTTAAGATTGGGTTGATTATAAAGCACTAGAGTTCACACAAGAAGAAAGTAAATAATTGCGGCTGAGCCAGATAGAATGGTTGGAATGATACCTTTACAAATACATTCATGACATTTTCTTTAGAGAATTTCCTATTGTATTGCATGAGTGGTTCTTGAAGATAACAACTCAAAAGAATAATTTTTAGGGAAGAGAACCTACATAGTGGAGTCCTTAGCTAATCCAACAATTGAAAATAACCACCAATCCTATATCTAGGGTTGTTGACTTTTGGGTCGATAGTATTTTTGAGGGCTATATCATGAAAATTGCAATCGACATAATAAAGTCAACATAGAATTAGAAGGATATTTTTTCCAAGAATCTTGAGGTCGTTATCTGAAATCTTTGAAATTGTGGATCAAAATGTTGGTATGTGAAAAAGGGTTCTTAATAATGGAATATGATGAATACATATTTGGGCTTGGAGACCTGGTATATGTCACAAGAGCTATTTAAATAAAATGTACCAAAATAACTTGTGATGTTTTTTGGTGATAGTGAAACTAAGCTAGAACGTGGATGCTTGAGGGGTGGAAGAATATTTTGATCATGGAAGAGAAGAAGGACTATGGAAAGAAGACAGAGTTTTAGTGTGGCCGAAGGAAGGGACTACAAATTGGCATTGCACCTTGACATAGCGTCTTGCAATGAATAAGAAGAATATTATATTATATCTGAAGCAGAAGAAGAGGGACAAGATCTATATGAAGATTACGACATACCTGAAACCTCGCATACATATCCTTGGGTAAGGTCTAGAAACACATCACCCACTGTTTTTTTTCAATCATACTAACAATAATAGTAAAAATAACATTCAGGGAAATTATGCCAATTCAACAATATTAAAAGTAAATAGAATGTCTGAAAATGATATAAAGTTGCCAATATTTCATGGGAATGGATTAGAGGACCCTGAGCAACATTGGTTTCTATGAGAAGCTGTATGGACTATGCGACTGCTCCAATATGAGGAAATAAAGAATGCCAGATGATCATGACCCTCAAAGGCCATGCGCTTGGATGGTACATGAAATTATTTGTGGTTCCAACAGGAATCCCTTAGAAGAAATTAGATCCAATCAGGATGGGATTGATAGACGAATTTAAGAAACCTAAATCTAAGTCGTTGTGCATTACAAAGTTGAAATAAATTAAACAATTTCCTATAGAGTCTATTTGGGAATTCAACATAATATTCAAAAATTTGATGGCTAAAGTAGGCTTTCAGATGTCGAATGTTCAACACAAATAATGTTTTATTGCGGCGATGTTACGACAGAGAGTCTCTTGAGCTCGCCATGAAGTTAGAGGCTTCACTGGTCGGAGAAACTGGTGTAGGAATGATGTAGATAAAGACACAACTTTCCAACCTTATCTTACAACTTCAGGATATCAAGAAAGGAAAATAAATACTAGTGGAACTCTGGTGTACGCGATGTAGAACTTAAGGCCACCATAAATATTCATGTCCATCCTTCATGAACTTTCTTGCATCAGGTGCACCGAATCCGATAAATACACAAGGGATTCTTTGGTGTAGAATTTGGCAAACCAGAGGACATCGATAGGAAGAATGTTTATGTTTATAGAAAATAGTAAGCGTATTAACCAGTCTATATTGTAAATTTTGTCAATTATTCGGAGACAATGAGAAATATTGTATAGCATATTAGTTCCTACAGGAGAAGATGGTTGACACCTACCTAATGAATAATGATGAATAGATGCAAGCTGAGTGAGCTTAGGAACAATTTCCTCAGGATCAATATTTGTAGGCCAATATCCATAGGAACAATACCCTCAACCTATGGGAGGTGGAATTTTTAGAGGACGAGGAGGAGGATTTGGTCGAAGAAGAGGCCAAGTAATATGTTATAATTGTGGAAATCCTGTACATTTTGATAGAGATTGTAATACTATTATGACATGTTCGTACTGTAAAGAAATGGATCACACTATTGAATAATTTCCATAGTTGATTGCTAAGTGGCAGACAAGAAACCTGGGAAAACAAAACCCACCACAAAATTCTAATCCGAATCTACAGAATATTTTTCGTTGAACCAAGCTAACCTAATACTGTTGTCGTGACTAGAAAAGGTGATGTGACTAAAGTAGATTAATAAACACCATATGGAAAATTGAGAATGAGAACGACAAAGGAGGTATTCTTATACGCTTGACATGCATTCCTTTTCCTTTTGATGTCGAAAAGGAAAAAATGTATTATTGGACGCTCGACATGAATTCATCGAAAAGAATCAGGCGTCGAATTCTGCAACCATACCAAATGAAGGGCTAATATTGGACATGCCTCATGGATTTGAACAACTATTTTAGAAGAAACTGACATAAAAGGTTAGTAAATTGAAATAATTTTTCAAAAGTTGTCTAGCATTAATGACAGATAAATATGTTGTAGCATAATTCACAACTTTGATAGAAGAACCTCAAGTAGATGTGTGACTAGAAAGGAGGGTTAACCATATTGGGAAAGGATTGAAAACTGGTTGCAAACTCAAAATGACTACCCAAATAGAAGATTATGACATGGATTATATTATTCTGGAATTGGGCTCTGATGTTAACATACTTACTAGACAAACATGGGAAAGTATGTGAAATACTAGACTAGTGTGGTCTCCTTTCCAACTAAGATTAGTCAATCTGTCAAAGGTGTTGCCTATTGGTCGACTGACAGAGGTTCCGATCAAGATAGAAGGACTCAAGACATATGCATATTTTAAAGTGATAGATATTGTTGATGATACAAATCCATGTCCCGTGCTTCTATGGATCTACCAAGCCATTGATAACGAAACTATTATCAATTTTAAGAAGAGAATATTAACATTTGAAGATCGAGAGCTAAGGGTGGTCACACCACTTGATCCTCTAGAATGCTAGAGGTATGTCGAGCAAGTAAATACTGAAGGACAAGATGGATATTTGGACCACATCTACGATATTACCTCTGCGATGGATGATTATGTGAATCTAACGGATGACGAAAAACTCAGATGGTGAAGCATTAGTTCCTTCTCATTGGATTCAAGGGAAGCTTTAGAGAATTGGAAGAACTAGATCCATGAAGTCTCAATGCGAAAATGCGCAAGAATTACAAAATTAGTGTGACGAGTAGGTACTAAGGTATGTTATCTTCCTACCTATGAAGGATTTCCTATATTGGAATACTTTCTTACATAATTGGAAGAGAAAATAACAGAACCTCAGCGCTTGTTATCTTTGGAATTTGTAATGAAGGCTACACTTGCAATATGGTGGGTTGCACACAAGCATACTATTTCAAAATGGTCGCAATGTCAAAGATTTCTTGAAGTACATCTCGAAGAAAAGATGCTCTATACTAGTCCTAAATATACAGGACTGACCAATCCCATTGAACATATTGAACATTGTCGTATGACATGGGAGAGGTCTCCATGGCAGGAATGGGTCCATCAATTTATACATACTTTGGACATGATACCGAGGAATTGGTATACATCAGTCGAGCTGCGACGAGGAACAATAGAGTGGGAAGAGATAGCTTTCAGTTTCACACATACGTTTGAATTTTTTATGATTGTCCTTCAATCGACGATACTCTACAAGTAATCAAGACTAAGATCTTTGAGGATATTCTGGTATCAATGAAGAATTTCCATTACAGCAAGGTGATAGTCCAACATTGGATTTAATGATATAATGTAACAGGAGAACCCGATGACAATTATCCATGTGACATTAATATTCTTAAGTTTGAAGGTACTCACGTAGTGGAAGGATCACGTGTATCAAGTGACAAGTTTCTTAATCCTTTGAAAATAAAGAAAGTGAATATTGGCTCTCTAAAGAATCAGAAGTATTCTAATATCAGTGACTACTGGTATGATGAAACTGTAAAAAATATTACATACCTACTACATGTGTTTTAGGACCTGTTTCCCACAAAGTTTTCCTAAATGAAGGGAATTGTTGGAGATCTCAGAGAAATAAAGATTCCATTGAAGCCTGATGTAAATCCTATCAAACAATGACCCTATCAACTTAATAGAAGGTACAAATAAAAAGTTAATATAGATTTAGACAGAATGTTAGATGCAGGAATTATATAACTGATTGAGAATTTGAATGGAATATCCCTATGGTAGTACACGATAAGAAAACTGCTAGTGAAGTGACATGTATCTACGTTAACCTAAGGAAGTTGAATGATGTCTGCCTACACGACCCATTTTCGACATCGTTTATAGTTGAATTATTGGATAATTTCGAGTTCCAGGAAGTATATTCATTTACTGATGGGTTCTCTGGTTACCATTAGATAAGAATTGCAAAGCAATACCAACACAAGAAAACCTCTGTGACAGAGTGGGTATGTTTCCAATATACGGTAATGCCTTTTGGACTCAAGAATGATCCTACTATCTTTTCAAGGATAGTTTTTGTTGCTTTTAAATATTTTATTCATTAATTTCTTGAGGTATACTTTGATGACTGGACGATATTTGGGCTAATAAAATATCATATTGAGAGTGTTAGAATGATTTTAGAATGATGTCGTTAGTTCCAAATTTCCCTTAATTTGAAGAAATGCATTTTTGTGCTCCTTCTGGAATCCTGCAAGGTCATGTTGTTTGTCACGATGGAATACTAATGGATCCTGCAAAGATCACGATTATTGTTGAATTACCACCACCATCAATAGTCAAACAATTAAGAACTACTTTGGGACATATGGGGTAGTATCAAAAATTCATCAGAGGTTACACAAAAATGACTACCCCTATGGAGAAATTATTGAATAAGGATGTTAAGTTTCAAGGAGTGAACAATGTCAAGAGAGTTTGGATGTCCTGAAGAATAAGATGGTAACAACACCGATATTAGTCTGATCTCTAGAATGGAAGAAAGAGTTTCATGTACATGTCGATGCGTCATCTGTCGCGCTGGTTGTTGTAGTTGCACAACTAGGTGAAGGATCTATTGATAATCCAATTCAATTTTCTAGTAGAAAATTATTGATGGCAGAGAAGGACTATCTATGGTATATTCTCTTCAAAAATTTCGACACTATTTCTTGGGTGGACATTTCAAAATCTATACATATCATTCTACATTGAAATATCTGGTCAATAAGATATTGTTGGGGCGGAATATTTGTTGATGGCTTCTCCTCTTCCAATAATTTTACTTTGAGATCATTCTTAATCTGGGTTGACTGAATTCAGAACCAGACCATTTGTTAGGGCTAGAAAGTGGAGAAGAACCTGGTAATATCGACAATAGTCTTCCACACTCACAGCTATTTACAATAAATATGTTTGATGATCACTATAGAGACATTAGTCATCCTTCTGCTACCTGATATGCACCAGAAGGATTTAGTACACCATAAAAGAAATAATTAGTCGTCAAAGTTGTAGACTTCCAATTGATTGTTGGACAATTATACAAAATTGGACCAGATGAAATCCTTTGTCATTATGTATCAGAACACAAGAGACCAATGGTATTTAATGAATCACATGTTAGTGTCGTAGGAGGCCATTACGTAAGAAAACCAATGGTGCAAAACTTTTTACAAGTTGTATTGTGGTGGCCTACTATGCATGTCTACACTAGAGATTATTGTCGCAGTTGTGATATATGCCAAGGAACTAGAAAACCTTTGTGACAAGATGACATGTTCCTAGTACCAGAGATAACTTTACATGCATTTTACAAATGGGCTGTTGATTTTGTTGGACCTATTAATCCACCAAGAAAGAGAATGGGTGTATGTTACATAACCACTGTGACTGATTACTTGACCAAATGGGATGAAGCACCACTAGTAAAGGATTTTATTGCTGCGATTATTGTACGATTTATGTTTGACCATGTAGTAACCTGATTTGGATTTCTAAATATTTTAATAAGTGATCAAGGCACACTTTTTTGTAACCAATTGATTGATAAATTAACTAAATAATTTCAAATTCAAAATCGAAAGACAACACTGTACCACCCACAAGTGAATGGTGTTGTTGAGGATTTTAGTAATATTCTAGAGAATGCGTTGACAAATATATGTAATATACAAAGAGATTATTGGGATTAGAAAATACCTGCAGTATTATGGGCCTATCACACCACCTGTAAAAATTTGGTAGGCCAAACTCCATTTAGACTGGTTTATTGACAAGAGGCTATCATGCCAATGGAATATATTGTACCCAGTTTAAGCATAGTTGTGGTTATCGAAATGACTAATGTTGTTGTTGCCAAATAAATATTTTATGCAACTTATGCAATTAGAAGAATATCGATTTGTTGCAAGATATCATCAAAATGTCGAGAAGACGCAACAAAAATCTTGGCACGATCGACATATTAAGCATAAGCAGTTTCAGATTGGAGATCTTGTTCTCTTCTGTGATAGTAAGTTTTTGAAGCATCTTGGCAAGATTTGGACACATTGGTTGGGTCCATATATTTTCATGTAGATCACTGAAGGAGATGCAGTGCAATTGTAGAAATTGGATGGTATACCTTTCAAAGGATTGTTGAATGGAAGTCAGCTAAATCCTTGTCAGGATAGCCACACTTTGGTTGACTAATAGTTCAAAATGAGAGAAAAAAAGGTCACAAGATTATGAGTGTTATTTTTGCCAGTTTATGAGTGTTTTTGTAAAGAGAAGAATTGATATTGCAAAGTATAGAATGTTGTTGCAGACCAGGGGTTTTTCGTACAAGAGACTTTATGTCACAAAAGAAGAAAAGTGTCACAGATTATCTATTTATTGCAAGAGAAGGATTATGTCGCATGATATATACCTATCGCAACAAAGTAATTGATGTCACATGATGGATTGTAGTCACACACGACAGTTAGCTGACGACTAATATAAAGTGACGGATGATTTTGGTGGCGTGATTTTTTGTCAATATGTCATTAATGCACAACAATTGTTGTTCAAATGACAAGTGAAGTGACGGGTTAGTTGGTGGTTCCTTGAAATGATTAGAAAGATTACTCCATGTGATAGAAATCGCTGCCACCTTTCCATTTATTGTAGAATTATGTGACAGACCGACTTATTAAAGGATTAAACATATTTCATCTTCACGCCAAAGTTTCTTCATTGCATCCAATAAATTGACTCTTGCACTAAAATGTCTGTTGGAAGCTATTGAGCCAAAGATATTTTGCATAGAGCATGGTTATATCTATCTCCAACACAAGTATTGTCCAAGAATCCAATCTCGAGATTCCCTCACCTACACCAATTATGGAAGATACTATAGAAGTTGTTTGATAGTCACCAAGAATCACAGAAGCAGTTTCATAGTCACCAGTGATTCCTGTAGTTGTTTTATGACCAGAGGCTTCTATCCAATCAAGAAAGAAATGATTTGGATGAGGAATTGATCACAAGAAGGGACAATAACCTCCACTGGACGATGAAGCAACATGGTCGATGTCCATGTTTCCTGATTATGTTTTACCATGACCAATAGAAGCACCAAAAGTTACCATGGGAAAGAATGCAAAGTATCAATTAATATCACTAGCCATAACCAAAGGAATTATAATGACGAACATTAAACCTAAATTGAATAAAATGGGATTCAACGACCATGACTTGCGCAATTTTCTAGAACTTTCTATGGATAGATATATGACTACTTTCAAGGAAACTAAGGACGAATTGCTTCACATATTTCCAATGGAATGGGTGAGAGGATTGAATAAATCGGGGCTGTTATCTCTTATGCATATGCCACACTTTGGATGACCATAAGAATTCAATGCATGCATGAAACAACTATTGGTGTTTTTTCATGGAGGGTGTCTATGAGTCGACAGGAAAATATCAGTTGATGTCAAGATGATAGCATATATCATAGGAATTCCCCTTGCAGGAATAAACCCAACACCCTTTTTGATTGGGACAGACTGGGATACAACTTTAGTCAATAGAACGAAGGAAAAATATGATTTGAAGTGAGATAAGAGAAGATTTGTCATCGCCTCTATCAACGACATTGTTGTCTGGTTCACAGCCAAGTTATTGTCTACCAAGATGATGTGAATGATGCGATCAAACCAGTGTACAATAGGTACAATCAATCCAACATAATAGTGCACAACCGGTGTCCATATGAATTGGGAAACATAATTGTTGAATGAGTTACTACTCGATGTCTTTGATGCATAAGATAAAGGTATCCCCTTTAATTAATCATGGATTTTATTTTTTGTATGGGAAGAACCACCTGAATACCAAGGGGTAGATGTCCGCGTGCCATGTAGAGGATCCAGATACCAAAATCTATGGTTTGACAAGGAGAACCCACAATGACAAAATGATAATAATATTGAGTTTTATCTACAATTTGAAGCAAGCAATAATTTTGTTAAGAAGCAATCGAGAATAACAGAGGAAACCATCAAAGAGTTTCAAAATATTATAATATTTTCTGATGGAGCACACCATATCTTTTTATAGCTTTGACAGGACCCCTAGAACCAGTGGTTAGCTAAGCAGTTTCAGTTATCCACCAAAGAAATTGAAGCCATTATTTAGGTATGGCCTGAAGAATGGAAGGTACCTATCACAAAGGACCAAATCTCTTTAGAAGAGGAACTGCGACAAGATGACCCATCGGAGAAGAAAAATGGAGACGAGGGAGGAGATACACTAGCTGACGAGAACCACCAAATATCTCCCTCAACCAGTAAATATGAATCCAGTACAACCCGAACAGATCTAGAGTTGGGCGATAAGAAAAAGCTCTTAGAAAATTCTAAGACAAGTCGGAAGGAGAGGAAGGATGAAAAATCATCTGGAGTTGTCAGTATTACCAATGATTATTATAACCTAATCTTTGAAAGAATGGAAAAAGTAGCCAATGAAATATACAAGAACATGGATGAAATGCATACAAAATTTTTAAGTAGCATTACCGACTTACTATAGACACTTTATACTATAGTGAAGGAAGTTCAAGTCACAGTTGACCAAGCACCATATTCAGCTGTGCCACAGGATCAAGATGGCCCATTTGAATGGCAACCTATCGAGACATCCTTGAAAAATCCACAAATCAATATTTAAGTAGCTAGTCAAGCCCTTGACCTGGGAACACCAAAGCTCAATACCATGGTAAAATCTATTGGCCATGTGACTGTCAATTTTTCTGTGGTACCAATGTATCAATTGCATGCTATCCATCATGCTACATTGGAAGAGATAAAAACAAGAGAGCGCCAGATCTTTGGACAACTTAAAAATCAACGAAGACCATTTCGTCATTGAAGAAAATGGTCAAAGAAAAAGAACAAAAAGCAAAAACTTGGCAGGAGGATAGGCACTGACTGGATTCGACTGTGAGACTTACCTGTAACAACTTTAGAAATGAAGGAATCATACTAGAAATGTTCTTAGAAGCAAAAGTATTTTGACTTGGAGAAGTAGTTGAGAACCTCCACAAGTGGGTCATAGATTTGGAATAAAAAATGACACCAAATACACTTCCAAATGTATCGGAAGAGAGAAGGATGGAAGCAACCGAGGCTTCAAAGAAAATGGAAGAAGCAGAGGCACTTTGTGCCACAATGATCAAGAAAGTTTCTCATTCGTGGGAAGCCTTAATCAATGACGCATAGGTTGAATAGGTGATAGAGAAAGTGCATACTGCTGAAGCAGATCTTATCCAGTTGAATAATGACCTAAATAAGCTAATGATAGTGGAGAAAATGGCCAAGGATGCTGATATGGAGAAACTAGAATATCACATAACCAGACCATGAACACAACAACAGAAAATAACAGACCAGGCCACAGAAGCAGAGAAAGTTACATATATTATTCAACTTGTTCATGAAAAAGTGCGATAATCCTTGGGGTTGACATGAATGACAACAATATAACATATCAGTTTCAAACTTGTGGAACAATTAAAGATAACACAAGAAGAAGGCGACAAAAAACAAAACAAGTCATGAAAATATTTCAAGATTTTCATAGCAAGGTCACACTAACTGATATTTCTGACTAATGTGGACCAGGATAAGCCACAGGTGAGTGTTTGGAGCCTATTGGACATAGGAAAATTGTTATACCAAAATACTGTCACCATCATGTGATAAGACATTTGACATACCTACTTGCCCTGAATCCCAGCTTCTGGAGTGGAAACTCATATCATTTGTCAATCTTTTCATACAGATTCCCAGCACCGCACTTGACCCTTTATCCATACGTAGTACCCTTGTTCACACTTCCCATACTCTGTTGCCCAAAAGCAGTGCCACTGCTTATGGCCCTTAGTCCATAAGCAATTATTACCAAAACCGCTCTGTCACTGAAGGAGAAACGCGGTACCCTGGGTAAAAGGGGAAAAAGAGAAGCATCTCAAGGATTCTAGATGATAATCCTCGAGATGTCCCTTATCCCTAATGTTGTGGGTCTGTTGAGCTCGAGATCCCCCATCCTAGGATCTTGGAGGCCACCTCACCCACAAATATCTCAACCTACCCTATCCATCTAGCCTAATAAATATAAGCTTATAACCATGGTTGAGGGGGAGAACTCTTAAGGCATTGTTATGTTGTTGGATTGATCACTTGGTCCATATCATTGGAGAGCATAGAGAGATCTAGAGTCAGAGCTTATGGGGATGAGAATGTTTGGTTTCATGGAGATGCATGTCAACACTAAGGCTTGGTTGTAAACTTCTTCATATTTCTTTAATGCAAGTTGATTTCTGTCCTACATATATTGTTGATGTTTGATTTCATATATATGTTGTTAGATTCCTTAGTCACTAGCATAGATTAGTACATTATATTTTGGTTGCTTTGATCTGTTTTGTGTTGAGCTTATTGCAGGTACATAGGGTGACTATCAAAGCATTGTATTCTAGGTATCTATGGCATCTAGGGAGAGTCTTCAACCTCTATCTTCTATTTGTTCTGGATCTGAACCATTCAGACCAGTGGAACATCTTGCTATCCGCAAGAGGTGAAATATTCTAGCTAATAAATATGGTGACTCTACTAGCGAATGAGGTTGTGTATCAGTCGTTTTGATATTCCTTAGTCTGCAAATCTTGTCCGAATCCAGGCTCCTTATTCAACTCTCTTAAGTCAGATCTACTCTTTGACTGGCTCCATTTTGGTTTGAAACCTCCAAATCTGTTCAGATCTGAGTCATTTCATTCTTTTATGCTCTATTTCCATACTCAATTCAACAGTATTTGCCTTGATCTAGCCTTTTTATGACTGGATCCTTCGTTCTTATTGTGTTTTGGTCATCTACACGGAACCATGCCTATGCTATGTACGAGAAATGGTGCCACTGCCTGAACAAAGTGGACAGTATGTGGTGCCACCACCGGTAACCTGTTGACAAGAAGCGGTGCTGTTTGGGAAATGCTCTCTCAACACTTGATAAGTGCGGTGCTAGGTAGGCATCATTCCAAAGCCCTTTTTCCTTTTTTCTTCTTTTGCAAAAATTTGGATTTTGATTGCGTTTAGTTCTGCTAGTCAGACTTGTGTTACTGAATCTGATGCTTGTGGTTTGAGTTTTTATGGTTTAAGAGTGATTTGAGTGGAATTTCAAAAGTTTGATTAAGTATTTTGATTTTTCATCCACTTCTATGCTTGTTGGTTGTGTTTATGAAAGGATTTCTTGTTTTCTGAAAATCCTAGGGTGTTATTTAAAAATCTCTTTTCGTTTCTGCTACATATACTAAAAGAAGAACACTAGATTAGCTTCTAGGTTTCATTTCTTATTTGCATAGTAAACTTCTTTTTCCTTCCTTTAAAAAAGAAAATTTTTGACTGAGACTAGGATATCATCATTGAGTATTGGACATTGGTTTTCTGATTGGCTTGACAAGCTTTCAGAACCTTTATGATCTTTCATCTCTCATGCATTTAGAGCTATCTCGATAAAAAAAAAATGGTAGTATTAAGTTAGATTTGCTTATGTTTGAGAAATTTGAAAAAATAGAGTGCATTTGCATATAGGTGTGCTTCTTGTTTTTCTTTTAGGAAAAGAGATTCTTCCCCTTCTCATTTGCTTTTGGAAAGAAGAAATCAGTTTGGAAAAGTGTTTTCTTGTCTTTGTTTGATGTTCATGACTGTTGTGTGGAAGTATTTTTGGTTTTTGAAACAAAAGGAAAACACTATCTTTCCCTCCCGTAAGTAGGCATACTGAACGGTAAAGTGAACATTTTGCACTAGCATACTGCATGGTTTTACTTTTCTGTCAAAACATCATGCATTCACCTAACCGTACAAGTTAAAATTCACGGTAGTTGTAGGTTAAAATTTACGTAATAACTTGAGTGATAGGTTAGAGACGTGTTCGGGCGTCGTTAAGTGTAGGAGCTGTCGTTATTTGTTAGCATTACATTCCAGGACTCACGCGGTTCTTCCACATACTGTTGGTATATCGAACGGCCTTTCATGTACTCTTGAGGTATATAGAAAGGTACATCACGTACTCGATTGTATATTGGAAGGCCCCTTGTGTACGGTTATGCATTAGACAGCACTACTACCGATTCGAGCTCCCACGTACCTTGAGTATATCGGGAGACCCCACTAGGGTACCTTATATATTTGAGAAAATCCCTTTGGCCATCTTGTTTGGAGTCATACACCGAAAATAGCATTCGGGGAGATTACTACGCACGTACCCTCGAGGTATATTGCAAGTGGCACCTTCTTAACAATCCTTGTGAGAGACCTGACTTTTGAACTCCTCCTATCATTTTAAGTGTGCTTGCTTTGACCTATAGGTTGTGTAGGGAAATTATTTTTGGTGTGTTTTCTATATTTTCATACCCTAGGTTAGTTAGGAACTATACAAACTGGCTGAGTTAAGAGAGTCCAGAAGAGTACGGGGCTTGCCACCAGATTTTATTCCTGGTTTAGGAGAAAATACTATGGAAGCTATCGACCAAGGAGCTTCTACCACCTCCCAAGTGGGAGATAATGTGGTTGTGGAAAGTGGAGTACCATATTCTTCACACTCACCTCCCTTGGTCCAACAGCCTTCTCAGGGAGATTCCTCGTTCCATTCTCCCGTGGAAGGACGTGTTGTTGATACTTCTCACCTGGATTTTGGTCCCAATGATTCATTTTGGGAAACCCCTATAGGTCAGGCCATTGCTTCATTTGGCACCCATGGAATCTCTTCTAAAATTGAAGAAGAACGTAAGAAATATCGTTTTGCCATTCTCCGTGAAAAGGATATTGATAAGCAAATTGATGACATTTTAGGCCCAACACTACCAAGGTCCACATCTATTCCTAGGGGATATCATTCACTTGCCGAATCTATGAGACCCATTGAACTGATTATAAATCGTCCATTGACACCCCGCAACCCAGGTCAAGATACCACCCCTATCACCTCTCACGTTATGTCTATACCTAATCTTCCTAGGTCTTCTGTACATGAGACCCAATCTTCAATTCATGTTTCGTATACACCTTCTAGTGCCGGGGGGCAACCCCTAGCACAACCTACCCTATCTGACACCAGAATTGTTACTAGTCAAGGGAAGAACTCTAACATAGAACCATATACATTTTATGTCCCTCCCACCCATTCTAATGTGGTTAATCCCCCATCTAATTCAGGTCAACCCTCCGGGGCCTCATCTGTAACCATTCAATCTTCTGGAGGTTATGGTTATCAAATACCTATAGGTAATATTCATCATCCACCCAATCTTATAGGAATTCCGTACCCTAGTAATGCTTTTATGCCATGGGGGCAACCCAACTAGTCTTACATGCCAGCTATGGGGGGGATACCTATACATATTGCGGGAGGTGCTGGAGGACCCCCTTATGGAGGTCCTCCCCCTTGGGGGCCTAATGGTCCCAGAGGATTTGGAAACTTTCCTCCTTATGGTCTTGGTGGCCCTAGTGGTATTGGGGGACCTGGTGGCTTTCCTTCTTCTGGCCCTGGAGGGTTCGATGGCCCTCCTCCCAGTGGTTCTGGTGGATTTGGAGGTTTACCTCCTCCTAGTGGCCCCAGAGGGTTTGGTGGCCCGCCTCCTGGTGGTCCTAGTGGTCCTAGTAGTCCCAGTGGTCCTGGTGGTCTCGGTGGCCCTAGTGGTCCTCCTCCTAGAGGCCCTGGTTGTCCTAGTGGTCCTGATCCTAGAAATCAACCCCCTGTAGGTGGATCTTCCGATAGTTCGTCATCACAACAACCTATTTATCAGTCCACTTATGGTCCTACTGGTAATTATATGCCATATCAATATTACCAATATGTTCAGCCCAACTGACAGTCACCTTTCCTAGAAACTTTGGACTTACCTGATCTATCCAAGTTGATTAATGACCCCATTTGACACAATCCCTTGTGGCCCCCTATTCCAGTAAAGTTACCATCGGACATCCTGAAATTTGATGGGAAACAAGGAGATGATCTGAAGAACCATGTGATGACATTCCATTTGTGGTGTTCTTCAAATTCCCTCATGGATGACTCTGTTCGGTTACGACTCTTTCAACGAACTTTGACCAGTATGGCTGTGAAGTGGTACATTGAGCTCCCACAACATTCCTTTGTGGATTTTGGCTCACTGGCAACCATGTTTCTTACACACTTTCAGCTTCCTATTCATTATGAAATGGGTACTGATATTTTACCTCTCTGCAACAGAACGCCTCCCCCCACATATCCGATCATATTCATGAGTGGAGAAGGTGGAGAGGGCTTATTAAGGCCCCTATTCCAGATCAGTTACTAGCTGATTGGTTCACCAAATCCTTGTTGCCTCCTATTTCCCGAGATGTGGCTATGGGCAGTGTCATTACTGAAGAGCAGGCTATTAGTCAGGCTCAGTACCTAGAATTGGTTTATTCCCAGTCTAGCACTCTTTATGACCTGATCCCTCAAGCTCCTCGCCCCAGCACCGATCCTACCAAGCCACCAACAAAAGTACCTGTTGAAGGGATTGTTGGTTCAATCCAGTCCCCATCAATGGAAAAACCTGCCAAGCAAACCCAAACTGCCCCATCTACTCCTTCAAATCCTAAGGTTTCCATCGAGGTCAATTCTATTCAAAGTAATCAAACCTCGGGTAATAAAAAGAAAGGTAGAAATTGAAATAAAAAACCTGGAAACCAGCCGGAGACTCCACGACCAACCAATGGTGATAACGACAAAGGGAAAAGAAAAGTGAAATATCCCTTTCTCCTATGCGGTGGTGACCATTTTTCAAAGGAGTGTCCTCGTCGGGATGAAATCTTACGAATCCTGTAGTACTTACAAATCCTTTTCCGTCTCAACAACAACTGATAGACCACATGTCTAATTAGGGTAATTCCAGTTCATTAGAGGAAATTTGTATGATGTCCTCAGATACCATCCATCTGCAAACTCGAAGTCAGAATTATGATAAACCTATGGATAAAAATGAAGACCATTCATCTTCAGGGAAAGCCCCTTCTACTAGTTCTCTTGAGTCCTTTTCTACTGTCCCCTTATCTATCGAGAGGCCTACTCTCGACATGATTTTGTGCCCACCTAAGAGTACTCTTTGGAAGGCAGTATTTAATCCCAATGCTCGAGCTACTCAATTTTATAATGTGGTTGAAGATCTCACTCAGGCACCTTGTGCAATGTCTACCCTAGAAGTGCTCCAAAGTTTCCCTACACAGTGCAAAAACCTGTTGACTGCATTAGGAGCTTTAGACCCAGATAACACCAACTTGATTCATTTTAATGTTTAGAACTATAAGTCTAGGTTACCACATGAACTTGCTTTTCAAGTTGTTATGAAAGTAGTTGGAAAGAAAGTTTTCGAATGATCCTAGATCAAGGAGTTTCAAACTCCGTGTTGTCTTTGTCTTGTTGGAAATCCCTTGGCTCTCCCGAGCTTGTAACATCACCTATGACCCTTAAAGCCTTTGACGGATGGGGTTTCCAGCCCCATGGTCTCATATCATCCCTCGCAGTTGAGCTGGGGAGCAAAACCATTTCCATTCAAGTAGAAGTGGTAGATGCCCCTTTAGATTACAATCTCCTCCTAGGACGAAATTGGTTCTATGCTATGACTGCTATTGCTTCAATAGTATTCCGAACTGTCCAATTTCCACATCTGGGGAGAATCGTTACTATTGACTAGCTTGATTTCTGCACACCGAATGTTACTACCTTCATGGCTAATACCATCCCCATGTTAGGCCAGTCCCCTCCTCCTTACCAGTCTATTGGGGTAGGCATGTTGAAGGATTCATCCCTCATGGGAGTTTTTCCATCCACTTCTCCTAGCACAGATTCCGTGTCAGTCAACATGATCGCCTCATTTGATTATGAGCCTAATGGCCACTATGTTGTTGAGTCCACCTCGTTAAGTCGACATGAAGCTATGTATGACACCATTCAAACCTCTTCCGATGATCACACTAATCATCTTCATCTAGTGGCCTCGGATCCTTACCATTTATTGTATTGGTTAGAACCTTCTCTTCCCACTCTAGATTATCTCTCTAAGACTTTTCCTTTCGACGAGTCCAATATTGAGATCATGAGCACAGATGAGTCCATTTGAGAGGATCATCGTCATAGATTGATCTGTAGGACCTCAACTTTAGTGCATTAAAAGTTTGTTTTAAAAGAATGCGTGCAACAGGTTAATTAAAGGAACAACATTAACAGAAATTAAATGCTCAGAACAGGAATGAAAACCACAACACTTCTAGACAGATACAAGGAAGAAAACATAGAAACAGAGTCACAAACAGAAGTTTATAATGGAGTTCACCCCCTCCACTGGGCTATGTCTCCGGGTCCCTCTCCAATGGGTACCGATCCAATTAATGGCTTTAAATGGTACAAAATGGTTCTGGCATCAACTTCAGAAATTGTAAAACAGAATGCTGGATAGAAAGTCTTCAAGACTCCTCTCTGTGGAATTACAATTTGGTCTTCAAAAGATAAAGACCCAAAATGTAACAAAGAATACAGTTGACTCTAATACAAACAACAATCTGGAAACTACAGCAAAATCTCCAAGCTTCTATGACAGAGAAACAATGTACTGTGCTCTCAACGAACTGTGTCCCTCTCCAATGGTCATCAGCTTCCTCTATTTAAGCCTCATTCTTGCTGTTACAAATGAGCCTAAGTGTCAAGGAGAATGCGACTATTCACGTCTCCTGCCAAATTCCAACTCGTTATCATAGCAGCTGTTCAAATTCCCAGAAAACTGCATCAAGGCTGTCATATGCCTTTCGTCGTTATTCCAACTATGGCATAACTGCCAAGAAAACTTTCCATCTGTTACGAATAAGTTGTTCGTGATGAAATCCTGCCGCAACAAAACTGTGCATAGACTTCCAATGGTTGAAAATTGTCACTCCGCCATGCGTATTGCAGTGTTTGAATCAAAATTTTTTTGTTATCCGGGCTTCGCCGTTGCGGAAGAAGATAAGCAACGGGCTCCGACGGTCTCAATCGGCTGTCGGTTGGTTTTTGAGTCAGAGGCTTTAGGTATTTTGGTTTCTGCTGTTGTGGACTATCAATTGATAAAGTCTCCTGATTTGACTTTTCAACCCGTAAGTCTTGGGCCTCTGCCGTTGCGGCTGTCGAATCGTTTCGACTTTCGATCCATCTGAACGTCCATTAAGCTTCCGCCGTTGCGAAAGAGGAAAGGCTCCCGAGCCCCACCGTTGTGGAATAGGAAATGCTTTAGACCTCCGATGTTGTGGAAGAGAAAAGGCTCCCGAGCCCCACCATTGTGGAAGAGGAAATGCTTTCGACCTCCGATGTTGCAGAAGAGAAAAGGCTCCTGAGCCCCGCCGTTGCGGAAGAGGAAATGCTTCCGAACTTCGATGTTGCGAAAGAGAAAAGCTACCGAGCCCCACCGTTGCGAAAGGGGAAAAACTTCCGACCTCTGATGTTGTGGAAGAGAAAAGGCTTCCGAGCCCTGCCGTTGTGGAAGAGAAAAGCTTCCGACCTCCGATCTGCGCGGCTTCTTGGTGTATCCGCCATCCGATTTTCTTCACGCGCGGCTTCTATGAACCATGTACCATATTGGATCGTTAAGGAGGAATAATCTGCCGGATCAATCCTCCCCATTGAAGAGATTTTGGACCACCAAAATCCTGGATTATTCTGCAAGTAAGTGAGGGTAAAGTTCCCTCACTTTACCAATCTCCATCCATCTTGCTTTGCTAGGATGCGTCCCTTTCAGCCCCAGTCGAAGGTACTCAGCATTCCCCCTTCGCGAAGTTCTTACATTTCTGTCAAGAATAGCATCATCCTGCAACTCTCTAATATATTCAGGTGCCAAATCATCTATTGAAGGAATCTGTATGTTAATTTCTTCATCCATGATCATAGGAGGCTCATACAGTTTAAGATTCTCAACATTGACAACTAAATAAATTTGCATGTATGGAGGTAAATTCAAGCAAAAAGCATTAGTACCGATCTTTTCCAAGATATGAAAAGGATTATACCTGATAGGTTTAATCTTTTTACCTTCACCTTTCATCCTTTCTTTGGTGATGTGTAACCAAACTCGGTCACCAACCTGAAATTGATGATCAATTCGATGCTTGTCATGCCTGGCTTTGTACTTTGCCTGGCTCTTCTCCAACTGTTCTTGAACTGCCTGCTGCACTGCTTGGATTCTCTGAATAAACTTTAAAGCTTTATCTGCATCATGATGTCCATCTACTGCATCTTTTCCAAACGAGAAGTCCATCGGTGTTTTTGGCAGATAACCAAAACAAGTTTCAAAAGGAGATCTTTGCATGGAAGAATGAACTACATGATTGTAAGCATGCTTTATATACTGCAACTGCTCATCCCAAAGTTTAGGATGCTTACTACAATATCCTCTGAGCAGCTGAACCACGGTTCTGTTCACTACCTCTGTTTTCCCATCGATCTGTGGATGAAAAGATGTACTTTTCTTCAGTTTAGTGTCCATAAGCTCCCATAAAGTTGACCAGAATTTTCCCAAGAACCGGGAATCCCGATCAGATACAATAGACGTGGGTAGCCTGAAATGTACCCAAACATTTTGAAAGAATAAAAGAGCTATTTGTTCAGTAGTGATCTGCTTGTTACATGGCATTAAGATACACATTTTACTGAACCTATCCACAACAACATATAGGTAATCATGCCCTTTTCTAGACATAGGTAGGCCCCCTACAAAGTCCATAGAAATACTTTCCCAAGGACGAGAAGAAACTGGAAGAGGAGTGTACAAACCGAATTTCCTATTGCTAGGCTTACTTGTTGCACACATAACACAACCCCTTATAAATTTAGCTACAGTTTCTTGCATTTGAGGCCAATAACAATGATTCTGCAGTACATACAACATTTTACTTACACCAAAATGTCCTGCAATCAATGAACTATGTGCTTCTCGAATCACATGCGCTCTTTCTTTCTCTGGAATACAGAGTTTACTGAGATGATACAAGAGTTGATTATGCACATAATAGTTCTCTTCCCAATTTTTTCTAAACATGAGGATATCATCTAGATATACAATTACAAAATCATCAGTGAATGAACGAAAGACGTCATTCATGACCCGCATGAAAGTAGCAGGTGCGTTACACAGCCCAAAAGGCATCACAAGCCATTCATACAAACCCTGTTTCGTCTTAAAAGCTGTTTTCCAAGCATCATGCTCAGCAACACGGATTTGATGATACCCACTATGCAGATCCAATTTTGTAAAGTAAGTTGCATGTTTCAATTAATCAAGCAAATCATCAATACGAGGAAGAGGATACCTGTTTTTAATGGTGATTTTGTTAAGGGCCCTGTAGTCGATACACATCCTCCATGACCCATCCTTCTTTGGAACCAAGACTATGGGAGAGCCACAAGGAGAAGTGTTGGGCTGGATGACCCCCTTCTCAATCAGCTCCTGAACCTGCTTCTTGATTTCTTCATTCTGCATTACAAACATCCGGTACATGGCTATGTTCGGGAGTGGCACATCTTGCTGCAAATGTATCTCATGTTGAATCTCTCTCTTCGGTGGTAACCCCTTTGGATCTTGAAACAAATCATCATACTCAGAAATGATGTCAATCAGTTCAGATTTATGCTTAGGGTTACATTCTTCAAAATATTTAGAGACTTCATCATTTTTCATCTTAACCATCATCAACACAAAGTTCTTACTAGCATTTACCAACCTCTTCATTTGTCCTGCAGAGACTATTGCTAGATTGGTTTTTATCTTATGTGCTCGTACAATGTATTCCATACCTTCTTTAAAAAGATGATACTTATTCTATAAAAGACTGCTTTTCGGTCATACAAATATGGACTCCCAAGTACAATTCCACAAATGTCAAGTGGCACTACATCTAGTTCTACCTCATCCCTAAAATTTTCAGTAATTGCAAATTTTAATACACATTTCCTTGTAACTTGCAATCGTGTATCATTAGTAACCCAACATAGAGGATAGGGCTTTTCATGAGGCACAATAACTAAATGCAATTTCTTAACCACTTCTTCTGATATCAGATTTACTTGTGAACCACTATCAAACAATGTATCAATCTTTGTGTGATTTGCAATGACACGAACATGAAACAGTGCACTTCTATCTTTATCATTTTGCTTAGAAGTAGATGGCAGACTTGTACTTGCACTAGAAATGGATTGTGCATAAATGGGAAGTGAGACACTTTTATCCTTGCCTTGCATTCCGATAGCTGTAACCTTCGTTTCATCACCTGAGTCGGATCCCAAGTCTTGAACAACTGCTGCAGTAGATTTTTCTTTTCCTTTGTCTTTGTTTCCTCCTTACTTCTTTGGCCTTAACTCCGGATGAAGTTTCCAACACTTGGAGACATCATGTCCCTTCTGACAATGTGAACACGTAGGCTTTTCACCTTCTTTCTTAACAGTAGCCATCTTCTTTTTCCCCTTATCTTTACCTTTTGATTTGCTGTCAAATTTAAATGACTTCTTCACAAAAGTATCATTAGCATGCTTACCCCTGGCTTCTAAATGGGTAGCTTGAATACATACATCATCCGAATTA
>LPNX010313049.1:70328-117695 GCA_001517045.1 Pseudotsuga menziesii | reverse complement strand
ATCCTTCTTCTTTCTTCTTCCTTTCTGCTCGCTCTTTGAGTAGAAGTTCCATCATGGCTTTCATGCTCATAAAAGCCTCTAGAAACTCAGTTTCAGACATAATAGGTTTTTCCCGTTCAGTATGTCCTTCTTCTTCCCCTCGTGGAGAAGACATGGTTCTTGAGAATGTTCTCCTGGAGCCAATCTCAGGATCTCCTTCAACTAATTCTCCTTCACCAAGCTTTAACCTGGACCTGGTAAGAATTCACAAACTTGCACAACAGTCAACCAGCTCTGATACTAAATATGATCCATAGGACCTCAACTTTAGTGCATTAAAAGTTTGTTGTAAAAGAATGCGTGCAACAGGTTAATTAAAGGAACAACATTAATAGAAATTAAATGCTCAGAATAGGAATGAAAACCACAACACTGCTAGATGGATACAAGGAAGAAAACACATAAACAGAGTCACAAACAGAAGTTGATAACAGAGTTCACCCCCTCCACTGGGCTACGTCTCTGGGTCCCTCTCCAATGGGTACCGATCCAATTAATGGCTTTAAATGGTACAAAATGGTTCTGGCATCAACTTCAGCAATTATAAAACAGAATGCTGGACAGAAAGTCTTCAAGACAACTCTCTGTGGAATTACAATATGGTCTTCAAAAGATAAAGACCCAAAATGTAACAGAGAATACAGTCGACTCTAATACAAAGAGCAATCTGGAAACTACAGTAAAATCTCCAAGCTTTTATGACAGAGAAACAATGTACTGTGCTCTCAACGAACTGTGTCCCTCTCCAATGGTCGTCAGATTCCTCTATTTAAGCCTCATTCTTGGCGTTACAAATGAGCCGAAGCATCAAGGAGAATGCGACTTTTCACATCTCCTGCCAAATGCCAACTCGTTATCATAGAGGCTGTTTACATTCTCGGAAAACTGCATCAAGGCTGTTCATATGCCTTTCGTCGTTATTCCAGCTGTGGTATAACTGCCAAGAAAACTTGCCATCTGTTATGAATAAGATGTTCATGATGAAATCCTGCCACAACAAAACTGTGCACAGACTACCAATCGTTTGGAAATGTCACCGCGCCATGCGTATTGCAGTGTTTGAATCGGAAGTTTTTTGTTATCCGGGCTTCGCCATTGTGGAAGAAGATAAGCAATGGGCTCCGACGGCCTCAATCGGCTGTCGGCTAGTTTTTGAGTCGGAGGCTTTAGGTATTTTGGTTTTCGCCGTTGCGGACTGTCAGTCGATAAAGTCTCCCGATTTGACTTTTCAACCCGTAATTCTTGGGCCTCCACCGTTGCGGCTGCCGAATCATTCCAACTTTCGATCCTTCTGAACTTCCGTTAATATTCTGCCGTTGCGGAAGAGGAAAGGCTCCCGAGCCCCGCCGTTACGAAAGAGGAAATTATTCCGAACTCCGATGTTGCGGAAGAGAAAAGGCTCTCGAGCCCTGCCGTTGCGGAAGAGAAAATTCTTCCGACCTCCGATGTTGTGGAAGAGAAAAGGCTCCCGAGCCCTATCATTGAGGAAGAGGAAATTCTTCTGACCTCCAATGTTGCGGAAGAGAAAAGCTCCCGATCCCCGCCATTGCGGAAGGGGAAAAGCTTCCGACCTCCGATGTTGCGGAAGAGAAAAGGCTTCTAAGCCTTGCCATTGCGGAAGAGAAAAGCTTCCGACCTCTGATCTACGTGGCTTCTTTGTGTATCCGCCGTATGATTTTCTTCACGCGCGGCTTCTATGAACCATGTACCATATTGGATCGTTAAGGAGGAATAATCCACCGGATCATAGATCCATGTTCCTCCCCAACACCAATTCGGTTAACCATGATTTTGCATCCTTGTTTCCTACTGATATTGTCAATGTTCCCCAAATTCCTATATTGTTACAACATATAGATTCTGAAGGAAACCTTTGCAACATTACTCAGATGAACCCAATTGACATATCAGCCAAGCTTGATGTTATTGAGCATGTTCATGTTGGGCAGAACTACTCCGCAGATGAATATGAAGCCTATAAGGCACTTTTTAAATAATTTCGTGATATTTTTGCCTGGTCCTACGAAGAGATGTCAAGGATTGACCCTTCCATCGTGGTCCACAAGATTAAAACTTATCCCTCGACCAAACCTGTCAGGAAAAAACTTAGGCAAGTCCATCCTCGGAAGGCCGCAGCTATAAAAGCTGAAATTGAGAAGCTTCTGAAAGATGGGTTTATTTATCATGTACCCCTGACAGAATGGGTATTGAACGTTGTCCCTATCAGTAAAAAACATGGCACCATTAGAGTCTGTATCGACTTTAGGGATCTGAATAAAGCTTGTCCCAAGGACAACTTTCCTACCCCGCATATCGATCAGATTATCAACAACTATGCTAGAAGTGTCATCTTTTCATTCATGGATGGCTTCTCCGGCTATAATTAGATTGAGATATTACCCTCCGATTAGTATAAGATGACATTTATTTTCCCATGGGGAACCTTTGCATATAAGAAGTTACTGTATGGCTTAAAAAATGCTGGAGCTATGTTCCAGCGTGCGATGTCCTATGTGTTTCATGATGTCAAACACATTGTTGAACCATACCTTGATGACCTCCCTGCTCATTCACAACAACGGGAGGACCACCCTGGTCATCTTAGAGAGATATTCCTGAGATGTCGTCATTATAATATATGGCTCAACCCACATAAATGTGTTTTTTGTGTTGAGACGGGACGTCTGCTAGGTTTTGTGGTATCCAAAGATGGCATCCGGATAGATCCTTTAAAAATTGTCACCATTCTTGATCTACCAGCCCCAACTAATCTCTTTGAACTCCAAAGTTTGCAAGGGAAGGAAAACTTTCTCCACCGTTTTGTGTGCAATTTTGTAGAGAAAATGCACGGTTATATGCGTCTCCTTAAGAAGAACACTCCATTCTTCTGGGATGACCAGGCCCAACGCGCATTTGATAATATTAAGCATGCTCTAACTCATTCACCTGTGATACACCCCCCTGATTATTCAAAGGACTTTCTCTTGTATATTGTTGCCTCTGATGCTACCATCGCTATGGTTTTAGCGCAAGACAATCTCCACGGTTAGGAGCACGTGATTTATTACGCTAGTAAGAATCTCATAGATTCTGAAACACATTATTCACGTGTGGAAACGTTAGCATTGGCCATGGTCATTGCTGTACAAAAATTTTGTCATTACATTATGCTCTACACTACCACCATATTGGCAGACCAGAACCCGATGTACTACATCCTGACTCGTCAGGTGCTCAAGGGAAAGTAGTCCCGTTGGATAGTTATCCTTCAGGAGTTCGATCTGGAGTTTTCCAAGGGTACAACAAAGAAATCCTTGGTCTTTGCAGAGCTTATGTGTGATCTTCCCTGTGCTTCAATGTAATCTAAGCCCAATGATTCATTTCCGGATGAATTCCTGTTCCTGATAAGCACTACTGATCCTTGGTATGGAGATTTTCTTATATATCTCCAGACGCAATGTTTTCAGCCGCCTTTATCCCGCGATGATCGCTGCTGCATCCGTCACCATGCGAAATACTATCTCATCCTAAATGATACTTTGTATAGACATGGGATTGAATCTATTCTCCAGCGATGCCTCACTCATGAGGAGGATGAACTCGTGTTGAATGATTTCCATTCGGGAGCATGTGGCGGTCATTTATCTGGGATGGCTACATCCCAGAAAATCCTTCACGCTGGCTATTTCTGGCCTTCAATCTTCAAATATTGTCATGAGGCTATTAAGAAATGCCCACCTTGTCAACACTTCTATCCTAAAAAGCGCACCCATTCTGCTCCGCTACACCCCGTCATTGTCGTTGGCCCATTCACCAAATGGGGGATTGACTTCATGCATTGTAAGCCTACCTCAGCCGGGGGGCATGGTTACATCATCGTAGTCGTGGATTATTTTACTAAATGGGCTGAGGCCATGCCTACATATGCAGAAGATGGTAAGACTACTTCCCTCTTCTTGTTCAATCATATCATAGCTATATTTGGAGTTTCGCAGTCCATCGTTACTGATGATAGATCCCATTTCTGTAATCAGATGATGGAGGAATTGAGTGCCAAGCTAGGTTTTCACCATGAAAACTCTACACCATATTATTCGCAAGCTAATGATCAAGTAGAGGCCATTAACAAGTTTTTGAAAACTATGCTTCATCGGATGGTTGGAGATCATAAATCCAACTGGAACCACGTTCTTTTCTCTGCCCTTTGGGCTTATCGGACTTCTATGAAAACAGCTACTGGTTTCACGCCATTCCAGCTTGTCTATGGACTTGAAGCTGTCTTACCTATCCAATGTCAGATTCCATCTTTACAACTTGTCATCGAACTTCTCCCAGACACTTCCATGGAGGAAGAAATATTTTTATACTTGAATAACCTTGACGAGACTCGTAGAGATGTTTCCTTGGCTAATGATGTGCATAACAAATGCGTCAAGGCGCAGTATGATAAATCCTTCCAGCCTCGTGTCTTTAACGAGGGTGACCTAGTCTTGACTTATGACCAGAGATAAGACAAACTAGGGAAGGGTAAGTTCGAATCCATGTGGTACGAACCTTTCGTTAATTCCAAGGTGTTAGAGAAAGGAGCTTACGATCTTGTTGATTATGATGGGATCCCTTTGGGGCAACCTCGTAACGCGTTGTACTTGAAAAGGTACTATGCCTAGGTTTTCTTGGGTAGTATCTTGTATATATGTATATTGATTAGCTTTCAGTGTGCTTTTAGTATTTTCAAGATGGTTTTGAGCTTCGTGTCCACATCTGTTTATACCATGTTTTGGTCATGCATATGGCTTTCTACAGTTTCACTGATGGTGCTTGCCGCCACACCTTGATCTCGCCTCGGCTGCTTGGGTTCTCTATTCCTTGGCTGAATATTTGGTCGATTCAGGAGTGGTTTGTATAGGTCCCACTACTAATAACATTGCCGAGTATGAAGTAGTCATCAGTCTTCTAACTAAA
This sequence comes from Pseudotsuga menziesii, assembly GCA_001517045.1. NCBI lineage: Eukaryota > Viridiplantae > Streptophyta > Pinopsida > Pinales > Pinaceae > Pseudotsuga > Pseudotsuga menziesii. The sequence goes on along the minus strand of LPNX010313049.1, from coordinate 112,694 downwards.
GTTTCCTCCTAGGATGTTCATGATCTAGTACTCTTGATGGACTCGTAGCTCGTGGTTCGCCATTTGAACCATGTCTACACCATTAGGAACCTGGTACTCCTCTACCTATTTTGGAGAGTGCGTTTGTTAGAAAGATCATTAAAAACTATTACTTATAGGCATATCCCTAGGGAACATAATGTAGTCTCTGACTCATTTGCTAACTACATCCTAGACTGGCATATTTCCCATTCATGACAGTAAATCAAACATGGTCCATTGTAAATAAACATTTAGAGACACGTAAAACTCATAGAAAATGCATTTTCCATTTGAAACATTTAAACACCATGTAAAAGTCTGTATATATATATGAAAAAGTTTACAAAAATAGGTCCCGAGACCTCCTCTGAAGCACATAGGATTTCAGGAAAAATCATCATACAAAATCCTGAAGCTATTAGCTTTCAGTACATATCTCATACACTAGTGGTGCTCATGATAACACATCACTACTTGAGCTACCCTACGCAGCAGTCTACTGAATCGACCTGGTAATCTCATTGTGGATCTCTGATATCTCATCAGGAGGTAATCTATGTTAGCATCTGGGATGTCCAAAGTCAACCTCTCCAGGTTCTCCTCCAGCTCCCCCGTGATATCATCACCCTGTGGTACAAAGCGAGCTCCTGCTCGCCTATCCAATGGAGATGCCCCTCCAGGACGCGCTGCTCCAACATCTGCATGAGAATATACAGGTCTCGTCACTTAACATAAAAAATATAAAACATAAAAAACATAAAAACATTTCATCCATTTTAGGGTTTCTTGATTCTTACTGATGTCACCCCACTGTCTGCCAGGTGGGATTGGTAGGTCAGGATCTCCTGTGAAGTTCGTGTCTTCGTAAGCATAGTCCTCAACCATGAGGATCTGATCCTGTAGCCATCTGAAGAACAAATCACTGAACTTCACCCTTCCCCTACTCACTCCTGTGTGAGACATGACCTGGACCCACCTCAGCATATGGGGGTCCCATGTTCTCAGACTCCGAAAGGTCACCTGTGGCCTCATCTATTGAACCCACTTGAAGAAGAAGCAAGCTAAGATGGAACCAAAGCCGAACTGCTTCAACTCTCCTTGTTGACACTTAGTCATCTGATCCTTGAAGATTGGAATCATTGCTTTCACCCAGTTGAACACCGTGGGTGCCATAGCCTCTATGGCATACAACATGTGTGCTCTGGAAGCCTGGTGCACACCTTGAATTTTGGCCACCCTCTGCACAGTAAACAAGACAATCCGTAGAGCCCTATTTGTCACTTCTTTGACGGGGATCTTCTTCCTTGATGTACCTGTTCCTGGTACACAGTGTCGATCTATAAGCTCTCTGGTAGTAATGTCCCCACCACAGGAACCTGTCAATGAGATGGGGGCACCCTGTCTTGATAGACCAGTCAAGAAGTAGATATCCTCTACCTCCACTGTAAGTATGTGTGCCCCCACCTCGAAGTACTGCTGCTCTGGATTCCACATTTGCAGTATGTGTTCGAGTAGCCATTCATGCGACACCATGCTTGGGGTCCGGAAGAACTTCAAGAGCCCACAGTCCTGTAATGCAGCAATATAGCCTGCATTTCTCTCAGTAGCAGCATCCTCATTGTCATGATTTATTTGCTTCAATATCACCATGTTTTGAGCAATCTAGACCTGCCAAAAACCACAATGGTATGCATTAAAATCATCCTTAAATCATCGGAAATCTAAAGAATGAAGTTATATCACCCATACCATTAGTTTAACTTATCCACGGTCGGCACCGCCTATGCACCATTGGATATAGGTGGTGGCACCTCCTGTCCACTGTATTGTTGGCGTGGTTCTAGGGTGGAACCGCGTATCCCGCAAGGGGTAGCCGCGGTGCCCACATTTTGAGTTTTAGGGCTCGCCATATGGGCCCAAAACCCCACCAAGCCTCAAACTAGATGCTATGAAATGAAATATAAGGGTCTTAGCTATTACATGCAACTGACGATGCTGAAAATGGATGATGGAAGCTCCCAGTATCAACTGTGGAAGATCTGGCTAATAAAATGCTCCAAGTGCTCTCTGCTAGAGGTAAATAGTGAAATGGTTTGATTTTTTACTATTTACTTGGCTTATATAGGAATTTTTGGGTCTGAATCGCTATAGTTTTGATGTAAAATCATATTTTGGTCAAAAATTTTCTTTCGTAATCCCTAATGGTAGTTGTAAATGCATTTAACACTTGTTTTTGAGACTATTGCAGGATAGGAGAACTCTAGCAAGAAGCTTTGAAAGTTTGTTTATGGATTTTTCGTACTTTCATAAAATGGAAAAGGTCGATGAGTGTTTATTATGACACTTTGATCATGCTCTCTAAACCTAGTATCAAAGGTCCGAGTCTATTTCCGAATCTTTCCAGGCTCATAAAATTTGACATTGTGCAAAGAAACATCATGGCATCTTCTTTTCACATCTTTTTTAGACTCCTTAAAACATGAAAAGATCGTCGAGTCCGTTTCTGAATCTTTCCGGGCTCATAAAAAGTGACATTGTGTAAAGAAACCTCATGGAGTCCTCTTTCAACTCTTTTTAGGCTCCTTCAATACGAAAATATTTTCAAGTACTTGTCTCCTTCATACTCGTAAAAGTATTTGAAGAGTCGTCCTTCCAACGGTAGGTTATCTCTTTTTCGGTTCGGATAGGATTATTTACAAAAAAGGAACACTCCAACCAATCATGACTGGAATATTTCTCTAAGGTATGATTTTATACTTTTTCGGGCCTTAGAGACTAAATCATACGAAAAAGGACCCTTTGGAGTCTTCTTCCGTATTCGTTCAGACTCTCTAAACATGAACGATAATGAGTTTTCTTTCAGTGGACTCATTAAATTAAACATTGAGAGACCCATTTTGGGATCGAACCCCTCCTCTCTCAGTTTTGTAAAACATATGAGTCTAGACTTGTCTTCTAACAAGCTATACCGAATGTTTTTTACCCTTGTTGAACTCGTAAAACCGAAAAGAGGCACTCATTGATCATGATGGGTGAAATGGGAAGGGAATCATTTTGCAAATAATGGTAGTTGTTTGTTGTTACCTTTGAACATGGCACTTGTCTTCACAATCATTTCAGTTAATTGGGTATTTAGCTGATCTCCAAGACGATCCACTTTCATGAGTCACGTCACTCCTTTGAGTATTTCAAAAGAATGCATTGTCCACTGTTGCATTGTTTGTTTGTCTCTTCTAGTCATGCTGCCAAGTCTTTTGTCGTGTCACTCGATGTTCCAAGGGGATCTGAAGAAGTGTCGCCTCTGTAGTCCACACAGTCTTTGTGTCAGTATCTTTGAGTCAGTCATATGGTTACTACATGCACATCATTCAAGAACTATGTTCCGAGTTTCGTGTCATCGATGTGGGACTCATCATGGCCCTCCTTCGATGAGACTTTTCCCATTGACATCAGCTAATCATTTGGGAAATAGTCTTAGAAACAATGATTGGTACCTTGAGATCTGTATTCCTTAATGACAGATTCTCTCACTCTCGACATCGGTTCACATCATTGGCCTTTGATCGATAGAATCGACTGGGTGTTTGACATCAGGACATCTATTCACACTCAGTAGATTGTACTAGAGTACCTTGGGAATCATTGACATTAATGGTGATCTCCCTCGCACTTGTTAACAGTTCACATCATTGGCCGGTAATCAAGTGGTTTATACCATGTTCGACTTCAGGTCATTTTAATCACATGGATAGCATTGTACTTTGTGGAAGATGAGATGAAGACCCTGGGTATTTGTTTAAAGCGCTCATTGCTTTTCCCCAGGTTGTGATGGAGTTTTGTATATCTAGCATAGATCCACATTTGTATGGTCATGGCTATGCTCAAATTTGCGTCTGTATGACATAGATCTACATTGTATGTCTGGTAGCTGTGTCCAAGCTTGAGTCCTCTATCACATGGATCTACGTTGTATTCTAGTAGCCATGCTTGTTTATTCCTCTCATGGATCTTCCTTGTATTGGTCTGCAGCCATGAATTTGGTTCCTTGTGTCTATGAGTCAACATACTGATGTACTACAGGTGCCTACTTTACAACTTGCTCCGATCGAGCTGACATTTTTTCCTCATGGCAACAACTTGTTCTCTCAAAGCTCTCGTTTATTGTATCCCTATAAGACTCATGCTTTGGGGGGCATCCTGTTATACCAAAATCCTGTCACCATCATGTGATAAGACATTTGGCATACCTACCTTTCCTGAATCCCAGCTTTTGGAGTGGAAACTCATATCATTTGTCAATATTTTCATACAAATTCCCAGCACCGTGCTTGACCCTTTATCCATATGTGGTACCCTTGTTCGCACTGCCCATACTCTGTTTCCCACAAGCGGTGCCACCTCTTATGGCCCTTAGTCCATAAGCAGTTATTACAAGAACCGCTCTGTCACTGAAGGAGAAACATGGTACCATGGGTAAAAAGGGAAAAAGAGAAGCTTCTTGAGGCTTCTATATGATAAGCCTCAAGATATCCCTTATCCCTACTGTTGTGGGTCTGTTGAGCTCGAGATCCCCCATCCTAGGATCTTGGAGGCCACTTCACCCATAAATCTCTCAACCTACCCTATCCATCTAGCCTTATAAATACAAGCTTATGGCCATGGTTGAGGGGGAGAACTCTTAAGGCATTGTTATACTATTGGATTGATCACTTGGTCCATATCATTAGAGAGCATAGAGAGAGCTAGAGTCGGAGCTTATGGGGATGAGAATTCTTGGTTTAATGGAGATGCATGTCAACACTAAGGCTTGGTTGTAAACTTCTTCATATTTATTTAATGCAAGTTGATCTTTGTCCCACATATATTGTTGATGTTTGATTTCATATATATGTTGTTAGATTCCTTAGTCACTAGCATAGATTAGTAGATTATATTCTGGTTACTTTGATCTATTTCGTGTTGAGCTTATTGTAGGTACACAAGGTGACTATCAAAGCATTGTATTCCAGGTATCTACAGCGTCTAGGGAGAGTCTTCAACCTCTGTCTTCTATTTGTTTTGGATCTGAACCATTCAGAATAGTGGAACACCTTGCTGTTTGCAGGAGGTGAAATATTCCATCTAACAAAAATACGAGAAGAAATAACTAGAATAATGCTCATAAAGATGAAGATTCCAGCCGCAAGTGAAGCAAATACCACGACAGAGGAATCTGTGAAAAATGAGGAAGAAAGCAGGTCAAGACGAGGAGTCGACCTATTTTGGGTAAAGAGTTAGTTGGAATAAAAGCTTTATTTTAGTAATAGATCATGATTGTAATATGGGCTGATAGTGCCTATTTTTAGATGTAATGGGATGGGTTAAATTAGAAATACAGCTTGTCAATTAACAGTTGAGAGTCAATCGATGGTTAAATCAAGAAGTGAAAAATATTATAAAAGTGTCAATCCAAGTTTTGTGTGAAGGAAGAAAAAATAAAGCAAGAGTTGTAAAGCATAAAAGAAATGATCCAATATGGGTGGGGATCGCTCGATGATTTTGGTCATTTATAGAAGAAGAAGGAGAAATAAAGAGAGAGACCAAAAACAATAGAGCATGAGACAAGAGAAGAATACAAGAATTGTAAAGAAGATCTACAGAAGAGTCAGCAAGTTGAGTGCATAGACCAAAGGTGCCAAATCAATTCTCATTCCAGATGAAGATCACCTTTGTGGTTTTTTCCCCGATGGGTTTCCAAGTTAAATCTTGTGTATGTGTATCTTTATCTCTTTGTTTGTGATACATGCATAACTATGTGAATGAGTTGATTTGAATGTGTCGAGTTGATTTATTGTGAATGAACTTGTATATATATGTCACACATTTAAATGATATGATCCTATGGAATATTAGTTAATGTTAATGCTTTATGATTACACATTGTTATATATGTCGACATATCAATAGGTTATATTCTTGAATGAATATATGAGGCTGAAGGTTATTTACGGGTTTCAGTCAAATTCACTTGATAAGGCCGTGATAAGGAAATCCCCCTCATAACTGCAAAAACCTGGTTCTGGAAGTTCCCATAAGATATCTTGGGTGATACTTCATCTGCATTGCAGGTGTTGCCAACAAATTTCTTCTCTGTCAGGATGATATCTTTGGTTTTGTTGATGAACAAAGTATATGAACCCAGGTTGAAAGAGATGCAATCCAACAAGGACCCTTTGTTTTAAGGCATAATTATTTTCTAGAAAAATGTAGTCTTTACACCTAAGTGTATCTTAGTTCCATATATACCCTTTATGACATTTTAAATCTTCTTGAATCATATGGATGAATTGAACTATAGTGTCATTTTCAATCCATTCGATCCAACTGATAATGGGTAAGGATCAGGAAAATAAGGATTCATCCTCAATTTTCCCAGATAAAGCATCCACCACCACGTTTCATTTACCCTTCTTATATATAATATCATGATCATAACAAAAATCTTAGTGACTCACTTATGTTGTATTGGTGATGAAAACCTTTGTTCTAAGAAATACTTCAAACTATGATGGTTGGCCTTAATCTTGACATTCCTCCCTAAGAGATATGGGTGCCAGGTCTCAACTACATGAAGTATGGTCATCATCTATTTCTTATATGTGGATTTTCCTAAATTATGGTCACATAATTGTATACTGATGAATTTGAAAGGGAACCCTTATTATATCAACACCACTCCAAGGCCTCTTCCTAATACATCACATTCTAAGAAAAAATACTAAGTAAAATCTGGCACTACTAATACTATGTTAATACACATGGTATCCTTAGGACTTAAAAATTTGAGAAGGCCTACTCAACTATTTCACTCCATAAAAAGAAAATATTTTTTTATCAATCCAATTAAGGGAGCAATATTTTTTCCATATATTTTCACCAACTTCTTGTAGTTCTCAACAATTCATATTAACCCATGTAATCTCTTTAGAGTATTGGAGTAGGGACAATATTGCAGAGTCATAACTTTCTTAGGGTCCATTTTCTCCATACAAACCTACAATGTGATCCAATAATTTGACTTATGAAGCCCCAAAAGCATATTTTGAACATTTCACAAATAACTAGTGGTCATGCAATAGTTGAAAGGATTGATGGACATGCTCTATGTGCGGTTCACCTATTTTCTTATAGATCAAGATATCATCAAAGAATAATGACATAAAATTGTGTATAAAATGTTAAAAACTCTTGTTTGCGAGGCTCTAAAGGTGATTGGAGTATTGCAAATCCTGTAAGACATCACTAAAATATCATAATGACCTTCATGTGTACTGAATTTTTTCTCAAGGATGTCAACATCTTTCATTTGTATTTGGTGGTATCTAAAATGAAGATAAATTTTAGTGAAAAACTTAACTACGTGAAGCTCATCCAATATATCATATATAACTAGGATGGGAAATTTATCATTGATGGTCAACTCATTGAGATCCTCAAAATTAGGACACATGCGACAATTTCCTTTCTTTTTAAACACCATGACCAATAGCGATGAGTAAGGGTTAGTATTGGGACATATTTATCTGAAATGATCAAACAATATTTTCTATGTCATTCTTATATGTAAATTGGGGCTATAAGGATACACATTAGGTGGATGAATCCCTAGAATCAATGGAATACCAGGGCCATACTCGCAACATGAAGGTGGTAAAACCCAGGGTATTTCAAATACATGTTAATGTTTAGAGATGAAAAGTTGTAAATAAAGATAAATCTTATGTGTAGGAGCTTCCCTTATATGGAATTGAATATGCAATAATTATTAAGTGGCCTTTATTCAATAGAGTTTACATATGATGAGAGGTGATAATTTTAAGGAGAACAAATATAATCCCCTTGAGCGTATTCGTTGTGGGAAAAATAACCACAACGGTGAGAATTTCTCCCATATAACTTAGAGACAATTATTGAGGTTGTAGAAAGGATCTAGTATTGTGTTAGTATATTATTATCTAAAAAACCAAATAGTTAAGAAAACTCTAATCAAGAAATAAAGCAAAACTAACAAGAAATACAAGAAATAAATGGGACAAATGTTGAACAAAATAAAATGGAACAAGAGTTTTCCAAATCAAATGTTTTATTAACCAATGGTTTAGATAAATACAATAGTGTCACCTAGGAGGTGTAATCTTCAAGGGAAGCCAAAAATATCCCTTAAGTAGGTCATTTTTTTCCATACAATTGCAAGATAACTAGCACAGAAGAATGGAGAAATAGTTGCTTCTTGGAGGAAGAAAGAAAGGGATATTTTGGATGCCAATGTGAGGTAAGAAGTGAATTGAAAGGTGAGCTCTAAATGCAATTCTTGTGGTATAAATTTTCTCTATTTTTTCCTATAGAATGCATTTTTAAGGCTTCTTTTTATAAGAAAAATGAAGGCCAATAAACATCTAAATACAAATATGAACACTCTGTCCTTTAAACTAGTTTTCCAAGTACATGAGGGGGTTTATTGAATGATCCCAAGAATGTGAAGAGTCCCTATTCGAATTTTGGATCCAAGAGAGCCATTTTGAGCTTTGAATATGCTATAGAATGAAGTGTTCCCACCATTTAAACAGTTGCATGGGTTTCACAAGAAACTCAACATGTGTAATTGAACATGAATATTACGCCATATAATATGAGTGATTGAAATTAAGGAGGATTTGTTTCTTGTTTGAGTCACTGAATCCTAGAAATGATGTTACTGGCACTTAAGAAGAGGAACTGCTGATGACCATGAACATACCATTAGGGTGGGGGAATTGAATAATATAAAATTTGTTGGAAGAACTTCACTATACTAGTTGTGCTACTACTATGAATCATAAATGTGAACATTGCTACCATTAGAACGTATGAATCCCCCTGCTGTTTTAGAATTGTCGGCGTCAATCATAGGGGAGACCACTAAGTTAGGAAGCACTGATGACTCTCCTTACTCAATTCGAGGTGATACCTTATATAAATAGGAAGGGACCCCAAGGCACCACTATAATCACTACAACTCTCAGAATGTGGTGAGTCGATGTCATTGAGAGTTGAAGCATCTAATAAGACAAAGGTCTTATCTCAAGAACCAAGATCATTTTGTAATCAACAGGGAAACTGACAGACCCAATAGAAGACGAGTTGATAAGTGTGGGGTTCATGAACTCCCTTGATTAATGCAAATAGAGGTGAGTAACCAACAAAAGAATCCTTCAAGTGATGATGTAGGGTGTAACAAAGGGAAAAAATTGTAGATGAAGGGATTTATCAGAGACACAACATTGATGTAGTAAAGTGAATTCCAAACCTGATGATGCTAGGATTAGGTTGACTCAAATACATCGATCAAGGGAGACTAAGGGATGATTCCAAAAAGAATAATATGGTGGGGTTATCAAGGTTTTGTGTGGATCAGGGAACAATTTATACACAAATAATTATGGATTGGTTCCCACAGTTTTTGGTGGGTTATGAAACCAACTTGTATGGGTAGGATTCCCACAATTTTGAATGATTTAGGGAATCATTCTGACTATGATGGGATGGTTTTATGTAGATGATAATATGAGTTCCATGTGAATCAATTCCATTTAGAATGTTCTTGTGAGAATAACTTAGTAGGACTAGTATTCTTAGAGGGTGGGGCCCCATTGTTGTCCTCTCGAGAGTCGATGATATGAAGAGGAACTTATATGGTCTATATCCCATGGGGTTATGAGGGATTATCTATGAATCATAATCGTAACTTGTGTTGGGGAAGCCGAGGGATGATATGAGAAGACTACAAGGCAATGTTATATGGCTTCAACTTGAAAAACTTGGTGAGTGATTAGATTCCTCATACTTGTGGGGGTTTGACGTCATGGATGACAAATTATGAGTGGGTTGTAATTATACAAAAACCCATGGGAGGGTGCCAAAGTATGATAGGGTTGTAATGATACAAACATCCATGGGAGGAGTTTCTCTTCTCGATGATGAAATTGATGGCATTCCATGGTCGAGAATTAGGATCCTATGGTTATCAACATGGATAGTGAATATATGAAATGTAAATAGAGGGATAATGTTTCCTATATTCTAGGTTGGAATGATACACCTTTAATTGAAGTCCCTACACCATTGTAGTTAAACATCGATTTTTTTTCTAACAATCTTACACACATGGCGCACATACTGAGTGTAATATCAATTATGACATGAGTATTGACAATGAAAAAAAAAAGTGACAAGAAAATTTGTGCACATAGGGAGATGACCATAAAATAGGTGCTAGACAGAGTTTCCTACAAAATAGAATGGATGGTACCATGTTGAATAGATTGTGATGCTAATTGTGGTGGTGCAAATGGTTTGTCAAATAAATCTATGATGTGTGCGTACGAGCTATTTGAAAATTGCGTCAACTAACTATAAATAGGGGTGGAGCCTGCTTTTCAAAACTTTTATAGCATTCGATGTGTTGATTCCCAAGAGCTTCTTTTTTTTTGCTGGGAGTCTCAAAAGTTGGTTTTTTATTATGTGAGTTCCAGGTAAGACATGAACTCACCTTATTCATTTTTGTCCGATCAAATTTCAGATTAAAGGGATATATAAGACATACGACTAGTTGTTCATATTTTCAGCAGATCATGTAGGGTTCGAAGGGTCACTTGCTCTACCTTGTGTGGGGTTCCCTTTGACAGTCATGCTTCATGTGGGATATTCATGCTTCGGTTGTGCATCTATATCGTCTAAATTTTTAGTAAACAATCACTCTTAAGCGTGTCTAAATCATGTATCTCCCACGTAAACATGTAGCACAAGTGCATTAGGGTATAGTCGCACTAAGAAAAACTATGTTTATCCTATATGCATGAGTATTCCACGTGGGTATGCAATTGTAAGGCCGTGTGAACTAGCACAAGTCAGTCTAGGGAACTTTGCGTTATGTTTAGTTAATTTTTTGCTTATGGGTTGAAATTGACTTTGTGTATCTCTTTTCTATACTTGTAGGTACCTCCAGATCATGACTATGGCAAATGTGGAGTGGTGAGAGTGCCACTAGGATGAATTGACCTAGCACATGGTGGGGTCTCTAGTGGCCAAGAAGGCCTTACAAGATGAAATGCTACTCAATTTTCCTTGCTTTTGATACATGAGGTATCGAGAAGCCCTATTACAAGCGATTGTTTAGATGTGGGATGTTGATCATGGTTGCTTCCAAATGGATGATGAGGACTTGACCCTTGAGGGATAATATATCTATTTACTGACTCTTAATTCATGGTTTACGGAGCCTACCGGTCCTACTTTGGATGGATATCATACCATTGAGTAGATAATTGGTTAGTACTATGGTGGGAACCCATTGGATTAGGTATTGGGGTATATTAGTAATTCTTGTATTTTGGATCTATGGGTTTGGATAATGGCATATATAGTGGTGCGGGTGCTTGGTGTGATGAGAACCAATTAAAATATGATTACTAGAGGTCATCTCTTGCTTATGGAGTGGGTTACGTCAAGCTATAAATTAGGATAGGTTCAGATGATGCAACAACGTCATCTTGATATGCTAATTGATGGGTCTAGGTGGGGTGATAGGACTCTCACTTATGGGAGTGTACTATGCCCTTATGTTTTCGATTAATTCCCATCACTACAACTACTAGTGGTAGTGCCCTTGAGAGGACCGAGGGAGCCTTGGATGGAATACCGGGGGTGTCTAATACCCATGATTGGTGGAGGTGAGGTGGGTTATATTTTTATAGAGAACTATATCTAGGTATGGAGGCAGAAGATCGAGGCAATGGAATGGTATACCTAGAGTGGGATGGAATTTTGTGGGAAACTAAATTTATTGATACCTATTCATGGTTGGGATGCCTGAAGTGAGAAATTTGTTTTTTATGTGTGCATTGTACATCTTATTTTATGCACATACTTTATATCTGTATATTGGATACTGGCATCATATTATGTTTTGGTGTAGATGTTGGGCCTATGAGACTACACGAGGTGTCAACTGCTGCAAATTTTCTAGCCCCCATTATGCCTCATTCTTGTAGGAAGTGAGAGAAGGTTGTAGATGGAGCAGGGGGAGAAACATGTCTTGTAGGTGGTCTTTCCCCTTCTAGGGGAATTCTCTAGTGGACTAGAATGTTTCAGTCTTGATTGACCTAGAAAGGAAGCTATCAAATTTAATGATTGGCATGGATGAGCATCCATTGGCTACTCTTAGTAATGAGAAGCTATCCTAGGTATTGGCGATACCCACAGAGTGCAAGCTAGGATGGTTCCAAGTGATGTGTAAGGTTGCGGTTATGGGACATATTGCATGAGGAGCGCATGGAGGGTAGGATCCTACACCAACGAGACCAAAACTAGCTCTAGTTCCATCTCTAGGTCCAATAGGTCTAGCTGGTCCACCAACAAGGCATGCACATGTAGTTTCCCCTCTAGCAATTTTGGGGCCTCAAGCTCCCTTACCAGGAGAGATTTGCTAAGTCTGGGGTAGTCATGTATTTCAGTTATGTATAGGGAAAGGAGCCCCATGATGTACATGTCATTGACATATCCTATGGGGGGGTGTTTTTTTATGTACCCCCACAAGGCACATTTTTTGTATTATGGAATATGAGGCCCATGATGTATATGACATATTTTACTATAAACACACACACACACACACACACACACACACACCATTTTGCGACATAGAAGTATCATCTATGTGTTTGGTGTATACATGTGTGATATATGTTTGTGATGATATTTTATATATGTATTTATGCTGATGTGTAGTTTGTAGGTACCAACACATACCTCGTATTGGAAAAAACATATATGCTTTACTTTTACAATGTCAATTGACTATTGATGTGGTAGGTTCCAATCGAGGACCTCATTCGCAATGTGATTGGTGAATGTATTGGATTCCTAAGGACATGTGTGAATGTGATAGTTTGAAAGTTTCATACCAGGAGGTACACTCACAAGAACTTGCAAAAGAGGAATGGATTGAGGACACAAAATACATTGTTTAGCTGGAAGACAATGAGTTGGAATCTAGATGGATATTAAGGTGTTGTATCATGATATGAAGAGCATTGGTCAATAATCAGATGACTACATCATATTATGATTTGTTATTACAATACAAAAATTTACCACTTTATAGGGGGTTTAGGCTTGCAGGGTCCTTACCACAACTACCTCTAAAATTTTTTATAGAGATTTTGGGGCTATATTTGAAACTTCATCCCCCCAAAAAGGTCATGAAAATTCAGCTTTTGGCGATGTTTTTTTAACAACCTCTTCTAAAAGTTCGATTCTCATGAATTTTAGGGGGATTTTAAAACAACCACTCCTAAATGTGTTTTTTAAGGTGGTTTGATCATACCCCCCCACCCCCCCAAAGTCACGAGACTTGAATCTTTGGAGGAATTTTTTAGCAGCCACCTCTAAAATTTTGATTTCTATGAACTTTTTTTTTGTGGGGGGGTTAAAATGACCACCCCTAAATATTTTTTTTAAGGCATTTTTTTGACACACACCTTTAAAATCCTTAAGAACTTAACTTTTGGAGGTGTTTTTTTAACAACCACCTTGAAAAGTTCAATTCTCATGCCTTTTTTTTGTGAGGGGTGGGCGGGGTGTTAAACAAGATTGCCCCTAAAATTAATTTTGAAGGCATTTGTTACAACCCCCTCCCAAAATGTCATGAATTAAAATTTTGGAGGTAGTTTTTTCAACACCCCCTATAAGTCATGAAAATTTAACATTTGGAGGTGGGTTTTTAAAACCCCTCCCAAAAGTCATAAGAATTGAATAGTTGTAGGCAATTGTTTTACAACCGCCTCAAAAAATTCAATTCTCGTAACGTTTTTTGGGGGGGGAAGGTGGGGGGGTGGGGGGCAGTGTGGGGGACGGTGGTGGGGTTAAAAAAATTGCCCCTAAATATATTTTTCAAGGTGATGTTTGACATCCTCCCTACAAGTCACGAGAATTTAACTTTTGGACGTGGTTTGTTAGAAATTGCAATCATACGTCAATTTATCATTACTTTTAGGGGGGGTTTGAAAGAACACCCATAGATATTTTGATGGAGATGTTTTGAAAACCCCTTAAAATTAATGGGAATCAAGCTTTTGGAGCTCATATTGTTATAAAAAATCATTTCCAAAAGCCCTGCTTTAGAGACAATTTATATGTCAGTTTTTATTGTGTCAGTTGCATCACGTGTTTGGGGTTATAGGGGAACTAATATATATATTATATAGAAATATTGGTTTATTTTTGAAGTATCACCAATATTGAGAGGGTGGGTGAATCAGTATTGGGAACTTTTTAACTAATTTATCCTTCACTTTAAATTATGCAAGAAAAATTAATCATTACTCATCATTCATGTATAAACATACCATAAACAGAAAGTAAACAATGAATGGAAGACAAATGTTTTACGTGGAAACCCAACTAGGACAAAACCATCCACAAAAAAATCTTCAAAGTTTCAATGTTTACAAGCTAAGCTTGAAGTAGAGCCCAATCCCATGAATTCTAGGCTCAAACCTTGAGGGATATACAACTCCCTAGATGTTCCATATCCAAATGGAAGTTAAGGCTACATCCCCATGAATAAAAATATTTATGAGACAATATAAACCTGCCACAATCACTACATGTCAATGCCCATGTCATTTCCTATCAATTTCCCTATTGTTGTCTAACATTGTCACTATCACACACTCTCATTGTCACCCTATCGCACTATCATTGTAATACCATCAACATACTACCATATTATCATCAATAAATATAGAAACAATCATTTATATTCTTAATGTAGAAATATTAGGGTTAAACCTTATTTCAAGCCACAAAAACTCAAACCCTAGGTCCTTGAGCTCCTCTTTATTGTGCATAAGAAAGTTTCTTGACTTGATGTAGAAATGAGGTAAAATATAGCTTTATTTGTACCCTTGTAATTATATTTTTTAACTTTTCATGAAGTCAACCTATAGGTTCAAGAAATACATAATGTAGGGGAATTTTGCATATCTTTATGTGCTCCATCATGTCCCTTAACCATAGGACCACATACATACACAATCTTTTACATAAACAACGAGTTTTGTACACATGAAGAGGGCCTTTGAAACCTACATGAGGGTCTTTCTATCCAAAGACTTGAACATACTTTTTTGTCACATGCATGATGATTTGCTACATATTGTAGATGGTTTTCTTCCCTTACTGAATATGGGATTGACCTTTGGCATTGTCCTTTCTTGTCCTTTTACCTTTGCTTTGTACTAGACCCTTGACATCAATGACAATCTTGTTCAATAATTTATATATAAGTTTGAAAAATATGACATATATAATTGTTTTTTCTACACACATACCCACACAACATGCCACACAGAGGAGAATATTGTTTAAAACTTAACTCCTTTCTTTTGTAATGCATTGATGGGATGTGTAATTTTGGAAAATCCTTGGAGCATATCAAATGACTCCAAGGTGAACCTGCTACAATGTTTCCCACAGGAACCTCCAAGATCTGGTGGAGAAACCATGCGGAAGATGTGGCCAAAGGAAGGATAACAAACCAAATTGAGAATTGGGAGAAAATGAAATTAGCCTTGAAGGTGCATTCTAGGCCTGGAAACCAAGTTTGGGTTTCCCGAAACAAGTTGATGAAACTCAAGCATGTGGGGAAGGTCCGAGGTTACATCAAGGCTCACGCCAATTTGATGCTGGAGATAAAGGATATGGGAGACAAATATTAGCTCTATTACTTTTTTAAGGGATTGAAGCCATGGAAGTAGGCAAACTTACGATGCTAAGGTGTGAAGTCCCTCGTTGCAGCTAATAAGTTGTTGGACTACCGTGCGTATGGGAAAGGTGAGTCCAAGAAAAATGAAAATGGAAATAAGAGAGCTCCAAGAAAGTTTAGAAGTAAAATGAAAGGAAGTCCTAAAATAGGTTAAAAACATGAGGACAAGAGGCCCAAGAATGCAGATGCACCCAAGGACAAGGCTAAACCAATATCTTGTTACATATGTTCCAAGGATCACTACGCCAAGAACTGTCCTTTGTGACCGTAGAAGTTGGCTCTGGTGAAGCATGAGGAACCATCGATTGGAGTGTTGTAGGGGTTGAATGTGGTTCATGAAGAGGAACTCGTAGTGACAAATAGTGTTGAATTAACATAGTTGTGCTACATGGAAACATAGGTGAACAAACTATATCTATTTGCATTGGTTGAAAGTGGGGAAACACATAACTTTGTGAGAGAAGATGAGCAGGATGGATCAACTCATGGACTGAGCGGTGACATACCTTGTTTAAGGATTTCAACTTGTAATTAGAAAGTGTGGTTGGTGTTGCTAACCAAGTCTGCTTAAGTCTTAGAGAATGGTTTGGAGAGAATGACCTTCACCATTGTTTCGATGGATGATTTCGACGTGGTGTTGGGACAAGAATTCATGTAGAAGGAAAAATAAGCTCTTATTCCACATTTAGATTTATTAGCATTTCAATCATGAGACAAGCCTATCTACATGAAAATAGTGAAGAACCCACAAGGAACTGGAAAAGTTACATCTAGCAGTGACGACTTATGTAGGTGCAACAAATCCTCTTGATGGGAAAGGAAAGAGAAGGTAAGTTGAGAATTGGTCATTCATTTGGAAAAGTGAATGGAAACCATAGAGAAGCTAGTGGCATCGTCTCTAGAAAACTTGGAGAAGATTTTCGATCACTGCACCATAGGAAAAACCATTTTTGCTGAGAAAGATGCATCGTTGATTCCTATGAAGATGAATTTGTTCCAAGTCATGACTCAGGAACTTCATCAGCAGTTGGGAATATATGACAAGATGATATGAAGGCATGGCGGTTTTTCATTGAAGGCGAAGGAATGATCGGTGGAAACATGCCACCCCTTGTTCTTTGAGTAAAGTAGCTTGAGGCATTGACCTCTTCCTTTGACGAAGGTAGGTAGGGCCACGATTAATTCATGTAGGATGCTACTAGAATGAATTCAAGGAGATGAAGTGTGCAAGTTGTGTCTAGACAATGCGATAGGTCATCAAGTTGCATATGAATAATGTAGAGATTCCAGTGGGACAGGCGACTTATGGAATCCAAGTGGATGGAATGATCACCCAGACAATTGCTAGAGATCAAGGAATACAAAACATGTAGACTTGCAGAGACAAAGCACATGGGATGGACTTAGTAGTGAGGATGCATGCAACAAGTAACAATAGAGGTTCTAGAGATAGTTGTTGGTTGGAGAAATTTCCAGGGACAACAAAAACTTGAGGTGGGGAGGATGTAATGAACTTGCTTGGCCAAGCTCATATCCACACAAAAAGAAAGGATCTCTCCCAAAAATCATGGATTGGGAGCTTATCAAGACCCAGGAATTGGTTGGACACTTAGACAAATTTCACTAATTGTTGGCCAACCAAGTAGGTTCCTTTGAACAACATTATAGGTGGTTGGCACGTGTTGTTGATAAAGGGAGTGCATGTCCACATACAGTATGCCTAGGACATGGCAAGTATGGGCTCATTCAATTGCAAGTTAGTTGGCACGTGGACATGTAGAGAACTTCAGTTACCAAGTTAGTTGGAAGGAATACAACTTGGGTCAAAAGCCTCGAATCTGTGTGGCCCATGGAATGCACTTCAAGCCCCAACCCTGGGTTCGACACGTGAAAGGATAAAACACCCAATTTGGTAAATGAGAAAGGTATTTAGAATGTGGAAACACTTGAGGGTCACACTACATTAGCATTGGGAAAATCGATTAAGAAGTGGGCTCGCATCCAATTGGCACATTGTCATCATGGACCAAAGTGGTTAGTATAGTGGGATGAGTGACCACACCTAGGTTGCACCCACCCGGTTTTCTCGTCTATATATATGCAATGAGGTAAAGGAATTTAGAGGGATCCAAGAGTTGGAAAGGGACAAACCCAAGGGCTCTAAAGTTTGGCATACCCAAAATGTCTCGTGTAGGATGCAGGAGGAGCGCACCTTGCACCCTGGGTGAATTCAGGGCACACTTGGGAAGATATTTGGCAAGGATCATGGAAAGGGGGGTTCAGCTTGGAGGTCTCCCTATGAAAGAAG
This sequence comes from Pseudotsuga menziesii, assembly GCA_001517045.1. Classification (NCBI taxonomy): domain Eukaryota; kingdom Viridiplantae; phylum Streptophyta; class Pinopsida; order Pinales; family Pinaceae; genus Pseudotsuga; species Pseudotsuga menziesii. The sequence goes on along the minus strand of LPNX010313049.1, from coordinate 94,521 downwards.
AAAAAGAAAGTTTTCACAGGAATAAGGTTCATTCCAGTGACAGGCCCAACAAGGCCACGATGTGGATCATGGCTGTTGTGAAGTTGGAATGAGTGCGGGAAGGAAACTTGACAAGCGTTTTTCTTAGAAGTTCCATATATGTTGAGGGTTTATGGTGGTATCCAGTTGGGCACCTCCATGGTGGTTTTGGCCAGTTGGGCACCCTCGTTTCTATGTAATGTTGTAATCTTGAAATATGCTAAGTATAAATATTTTGGGCACGCTTTGTTGGGGCTTCCCTGCCATTATATTGTTATCTTGTCTACCTTGTGTGTTTATTGTTTATGCTTGTGGGATGGATAAGTGTTGAAATGGTTAAGTATAACACATGGCAATCTAAGCAAGAGAAACAACTAAGTGTAATTTCCGTAGGTTAGGCGTATTCTACGAGAAGGATGTTGAGTTGGTCTAACCCTTAGTTAGCCTTTGGGTAGTGCCGCATGTTCACTCGGGGGTCCTTTTAACTAGTCAGCAAGTTGGCCCATGCCAGTTAGTATCAAGTTTCTATCAATTTAAGAGATTACTCACTAGTGCACCCATCCTCTAGATTATTGATCCAAATGAGGATTTTGTAGTATGCATAAATTATTTCAAGGAAGGAATTGGAGGGATTTTGTAGTACGCATAAATTCTTGTAAGGAAGGAATTGGAGAAATTGAGGTGCAAATATTTTTGATAATGTAAAAAATTGTGAAAAAAATCGTACCACAAGGATTTAATCCTTCTTGACACAAATTCATAATTTAAGATGGATCTAGATTTTTTGTTTTTGCTAGGGGAATCGACAGCTGGAGACTGTGTTGGTGCTCGCATGACACGGGGTCCAGGGATCTAATCCCACTACCACTATACCCCTAGGTGCCCCACACAGCCCGCAAGCATGGGACACGGGCAAAGCCAGGTGTGATTTGAACTTGTGACCTCCAATTTACAACATGTGACTTCATAACAAGTGAACCGCTAATAAGACACACCCGTGAGAGCAAGATGGATATAGATTGATTATTATTATTAAACGACATTTTAATGTATTGTTACACTCTCTTACATGTGATAACCTCTTTTATATTGAGCTCTACAATGCACCCTTACACCCAATAATTTACACCTTTTAATAATATTATGAAACTTCAAAATAACTTTTAATAAAAATGTATGTTATATTATAATAAATTTATATTTAATAATTAATTTTTACCACATTAATATATCCAAACTTTTTTTATACAAAGTAAAAAATATTAACTATAATTCATATTACAAAGTTTTAATCCCCAATAACATATTTATCTTTAATTTATATCAGAAATTGTTTATAACACTATAGTTTTATATTTAGAGGGGACAAGGTATATATAGTCAAATTTAGATGTCTTTTGTCCCATAAAAGAAGAGGTTTCATTCATCAATATTTGAGGTTTCATTCATATTCTGCATTTAATTTGTTTTTAATTGGTGTAAGGGTTTAGTTTGAATGTGTTTGATGACGATCCATGAAAAGTTTTTCAACAGATTCGATGTTCTGTATGAAACTTCATGATCACGAATATTTATTTATTTTTTCTTTTCTTTTATCACTTTTTTGTTTGTTTAAATTCTGTTTACTGGTAGGAATAGTTAGGTTTTCATTTAGTTTTAGTTGTATGCTACTATGTTTTGGCTTCGGTAGTTTTACAGAAATGGAGTTGAGTGTTTTGTATTTTTCAAATCTTAGTTTGGGGTTTCGACATCTTAGCATTTCATCCAGTGGCTATTTGCAAGTCAATGGTTAAGAGAGATCAATTCCCGTGAAGAATTTTTGGTTTCTTTGTAATTGGTTTTCGTCGATCCCATATTTGCTTCTTTCACGATCTCATCTTGGCTTTTTTTTTTGGAAAATTCTTGTATTTGCACATTTGAGGTGTTTATGGTGTTTGGGTTTTGTCACTTTATGTAGTTTCAAAAAACTAGGGTTGAGGGCCTTAATAATTTTAGATCCTAGATTGGACTTTCATATTAATTAAGTTTCATGACTAATTGAGTTTCCTCGAGTAGATAGCCTCTAATATCTACATGAGGGGCTTTTTGTCCAAAAACTTGAACATACTTTCTTTGTAACATGGATGATGATTTGCTCCATGTTGTAGATGGATGGGTTTCTTTACCGAGGACCTTTGACATTGTCTCTTTCTTGTCTTTTTACCTTTTCTTTGTCCTATACCCTTGGTATCAATGACAACTTGCTTGATTTTTGACATCAATGACAATCTTGTTCAATAATTTATATATAACTTTGACAAATATGACATATATAATTGTTGTTTTCCACTCAAGTACCCACACAACACACCACATAGAGGAGAATATTGTTTAAAACTTAACTCTCTTTTGTAATGCACTGATGGGATATGTAATTTTGGAAAATCCTTGGAGCATATCAGATGAGTCCAAGGTGAACTTGCTACCATGTTTCTCATAGGCATCGCCAAGATGTGTTGGAGAAACCATGCAGAAGATGTAGCCAAAGGAATGATAACAAACCAAATTGAGAATTGGGAGCAAATTAAATCAGCCTTGAAGGTGCAGTTTGGTCCTAGAATCCAAGTTTGGGTTGCTCGAAACAAGTTGATGAAACTCAAGCATGTGGGGAAGGTCCAAGGTTACATCAAGGATCACACCAATTTGATGCTGGAGATAAAGGATATGAGAGACAAAGATTAGGTCTATCACTTTATGAAGGGATTGAAGCCACGGGCATAGAAAAACCTGTGATGTCAACGTGTGAAGTCCTCTGTTGCAGCTATCTCAGTAGTTGATACGTTGTTGGAATACCATGTTGATGGGAAAGGTGAGTCCAAGGAAAATGACAATGGAAACAAGAGAGCTCCAGGAAAGTTTAGGAAGAAAACAAAGGGGAATCCTAAAACAGGTGGAAAACACAAGGACCAGAGGCCCAATAATGCAAATGCACCCAAGGGCAAGGCAAAACCAATCTCTTGTACATATGTTCCAAGGAACACTACACCAAGAACTATCCTTTGCGATGATAGAAATTAGATATGGTGGAGCTTGAGGAACCATCGGTTGGAGTGCTATAGGTGTTTAATGTGGTTCATGAAGAGGAACTAGCACTGACGAATAGTGTAGACTGATCCAGATTTATGCAGGAACGCAACAAAATACACAAATAACCATAAAAACAAAGATGTAGCATAAATAACACTTCATTTCATTAATCAAAGAACTGACACTTGTTTACATACATAATGGAAATAAACTAGCTAGAGTGCTGGTAGCTTATTTCTGAGAAGAGATGTGGCGTCTACATGCCTCTGAACTCCGTGTTCCAATGAGGCTCGAAGGACTATATATTATTGATAAACAATGGAAACCCTACAAATCCAAAAACCTAACCCTATGAGGTGAAACGCCAGAATATGGGCCCCGTTGGGTAACTTGGTACATCAATTTCCTGGGGTCGTAACTTTGGCATAATACCTCCGTTTGATACACATGATACATCGTTATAAAGATATATTCAAGGAATACATTCATAAACAACAAATATTGAGTTTGACACGGCCTCATATTTTCCTGACCATTCGATCTCGAAAAAAGGTTGTTTAGGACCTCAAAACGACTCCGGAAGTTTAGGACCCGAAAACTGTCAAAAATAGTAAATTGTCCTACAATTAAGGAAACTAAAAAGGTGAAAGAAACAATGGTGGGGGTCCAAGTGGAATAGGCAGGTGTCCACCAATATCCTCCTGGATCATTCCTCCCCCCTTAGGAAGCAATTGTCCCCATTTCGTTGAGTTCCTTCATGAGATGAGGAAACTTCTGCTGAACTTGGTCCCTAGTGAGCCACCTTCCCTGGTGAAGGAGTTGGCCTGCTTTGACAATTGGATATACATGGATCTTCTGTTGGCGGGTGTTCTTGATCTGTTTGTCCATAATCTAATCAGTTGTGGCTTGTTTCATGCATTTTGGGTTTAAATCTGTTGGTGTGAGTTGTTCAGCCATGTTTGATGTGTCCATTAGAGGTGGAAAGTAGGGCCGAAGGCAGTCCACATTGAACACTAGGTGCAGACCAAGGAATGGTGGAATATTGAGCTCGAAGGCATTGTCCTCGATAGCCTTGGTGATGGTGTATGGTCCATATCAGAGCGGGAGAAGCTTGCAGTGGAGTCTAGGGAGGTGCTCCTTCTGTAAATGTAGCCACACTTTGTCGCCCACCTGGAAGTTATTTTGTACCCGTTGCTGATCATGCCGCTACTTGTACTTAGCATTGGATATGTCCAATATGTGATGAACATGTTGGCAAATGTGTTGAATGTGCTCAATGAAGTTGTTTGCCTTGGAAAATTTAGACTAGACATGATCTCAATCAGCCTGAGTAGCTGCAAATGGCATGGCAACGCCAATGGGACATAGTAGATGGAATCCCACACCCACCTAAAAGGGGTTGTGGTCAGTTGAGCTGTGGAGGGCCCGATTATAGCTATGTTGTACATAGGGGAGGCTCTCATCCCATGTGTGTGGATGCTTTGAGTTGTACATGCAAAAAATGTGTACGATCATCCTGTTGACGACCTCTGTATGGCCATCAGTCTGGGGATGGAAGGCTGTGGACTTTGTGATCTTGGTGTCTAGCATTGACCATAGGCTACAGAATGTACTAAGGAACCTGCTGTCCCAATATGAGATTATTGACTGTGGGATCCCAAAGTGTACCTACACTCGTTCAAAGAAGAGTTTAGCAGTGGCTTCTGCTGTGATATCTTCTTGTAGGCCGCCATTATGGCCATATTTGAGAATATGTCGATGACCACAAACACACAGTCATTGTCGTGCTTAGTAGAAGGAAGGACTGACATGTAATCCATGGAGATGGATTCCCAAGGTTGACTAGGGGTAGGCAACTGAGTATAGAGGCCTTGCTTCTTGATGAATGGTTTTGAAATGACGCAGGAAGTGCAGGATCGTATGTACTTACTGACGTCCTGTCGAAGGTTCGGCCAATAGAAATACTTTTGCAGTACTGCCACTATTTTCTCGACCCTAAAATTCCCAACGACCCAACTGTAGTGCGCTTCCCAAATCATCTTGGCAGGCTCGCTTGAAGGAACACAAAGGTATCCCATGTGACATAGTAGTGCATCCTGGAGGTGAAAACTTGGAACTTTGTTTCCCTCCAAGAGCATCTTATATGTGTGGCTGAATTCTAGATCACTCTTGTAGAGAAGTGGCCAATCATAAGTCTCATTCCCACAAGAGTTGAGCACGGTGGTTATTGCCACGATTGGTGGTCGGTTGAGGAAATCTACAACATTATTGGTTCTTCCCTTCTTGTACTTGATGTTCAAATGAATTTGTTGTAGATATGTGGACCACTTCTGGTGGCGATCGTTCTGTAACTTCCCTTGTGTTTGTATGAACTACAGGGGTCGGTGATATGTGTGGATGATTGTTTCCTTCCCCAAAATTTGATGCTTTCATTTTCGGGAAGCTTGTACAGTGGAATACATCTCTTTGTCATAAGTGGTAGATTTGCAGACTGTGTTGGACAGTGTCTCGCTGTGATATGCCACTGGATTCCCTTGTTGAGTAAGGACTGCCCCAATAGCATAGTCAGAGGCATATGTCTCTATCTCAAATGGTTGTCGCAAGTCTGTTAATGTGAGCACTGGGGCACAACAGAGGTGATGTTTCAATTCTACAAACGCCTTCTGTTGAGTATTCGGCCAAAATAATTTTTCTTTCGCTCCTCCCTTGGTGACTTGACTCAAGGGCCAAGTGATATGAGAGAATCCCAACACGAACCTGCGGTAGAAATTAGCAAGACCCAGAAAGCTGCGAAGCTCCATTAGAGTGGTTGGGGCTGGCTAATCCTGAATGACTTGGATCTTGGTTGGATCCACAAGTACGCCACACTCATCAATAATGTATCCCAGATACTGAACCTGGGTCATGCCAAAAGTGCACTTGTCCAAATTGGCACACAACTTGTGCGTCTGTAGTGTTTGGAGGACTTGGTGGATGTGGTGGAGGTTCTCTTCCCAATTCTGGTTGAATATCAGGATGTCATCCAAGTACACTACTACAAATGAGTTGGTGAATGACTGCAAGATGTCGTCCATCAATCTCATGAAGGTTGCAGGAGCATTCGTCAGCCTGAAAGGCATGACCATCCATTCGGAAAGGCCTTCCTTGGCTTTGAAGGCAGTCTTCCACACATCAGTCGATTCAATTTGTACCTGGTGATACCTGGACTTTAAGTTGATCTTGCTGAAATATTTTTCCCCTTTAAGTTGGTCTAGGAGGTCATGAATCCATGGGATCGGGTACCTATTCTGGACAGTGATCTTGTTTAGCACTCGATAGTCAATACATAGTCTCCAAGTCCCATCCTTCTTCTCTACCAACACGATCGAGCTCCCACAGGGTGACGAACTTGTCTAGATGTGACCCTTCTACAGTAGCTCCTGAATCTGCCTCTTGATTTCATCATTCTCCAGAACAGAGCATTGATAGATTAGTCCATTAGGAAGTGGCGCTCCTGGGGTCAGATCGATGGGGTGCTTGACCTGCCAATGCAGAGGCACCCCTGTGGGCGAGGTGAATATGTCCCGGTACTCCTCCATGACCTTGTCCATTTGTTGTTTTCATGTGGAGGAGCCCTCTCTGGAGGTTGTGGCCATGATCTTCTTCTTTCCCTGAGGGTGGATCATCAAGAAAAAAAATTTCCCGGTTTTGGAAATGAGATTGCTACATTGTTTTGCAGTAACCAAAGAGAGAGCGATAGGCAGTTGTACCTCTAGTATCCTGTACAACTTCTTTCCCAATGCAATAATAACAATGCGAAGTCAAGTCTCATACACAACATGTTTCTTCCATAAGTATGGTTGGCCTAATAATACATCACAAACATAAAGAGGAGCAATATCACATAATACCTCATTAGTGAAGGGATTGATGCTATAAAGAATGTGACACTGTTGGCTGACACGAAGATCTCATCCTTGGTGAAGCCACTCGATGGTGTATGGATGTCGGTGTGCTATGGTTGACAAGCCCAACCAATTCACGGCCTCTGCTGAAATGAGGTTCTTTTGGCTCCCACTGTCGACAATGAACTGTAGCGGGGAACCCTTTACCCACATCTAGGAGTGGAAAAGATGCTCTTTCTCCTCTGAATCTTATGGTTCTTCCTTTTGGATCTTCGTGGTGGCAACGGAATAAGGGGGGGTCCAAGTGGTTATTTGTTGCGCTCCTGCATAAATCCAGATTAGTGGTATCAGATCAATCTGCTCTTTCTCGATCCTTCTTTGCATGTCCCCAATGAGGGAGGGGTATAAGGAGTTAGGGCTCAATCTAGTTGAACCTCTGCAAGATCAACCTCGCAAAACCCGAAGGATTCCCATGGGGGACAAAAAGAAAGACGAGGGAGCAGAAGATCCTATCTAAATTTTGCTCGAGGAGGCCCTTGAAAAACAAAGGAACACAATGATGGATAACTTCACCCAGATCCTTCAACGACTTCCCAGTGGCGACGCATTTGCATCTAGCAGCCACTCTGGAGGCACAACCCCTTTTAAGGTACAAGTAAACTTTGACATTCCCCTATTTGATGGATGAATAGATGCAGATGCCATAGATATATGGTTGAATCTATTAGAAGGATATTTCTCGGTTCATGACTTTTTCTACCAGGAAAATATTACTTTTTCACTACTCAAAGCCACCCCCCATTTCAAGGACTGGTGGAAACCTACTATGAGAGAAAGGACAAGGAGGAACCCTCTCTGTTCTCAGTCGTACCCACTTGGAATTCTTTCTGAGATGCCATAAAGGAACAATATTATCCTATGGGGAGCTATGAGTAAAAGTACATACAGTGGGATACGCTGCGACAACAAAAATATCAAGATGTGCATGAGCTGACAAATCTATTCCATACCCTACGCACTAGGTTGGGTATCAAATATTTAGAGAAACATTTGGTTCTGAGGTACCGCAGTTTTCTACATAGATACATTAAGGAGGAAATGGAGTTCCTCAACATCTCCTCACTTGGTACGACATACCGGTATGCTGCCAAAATTAAGCAAAAAATCAAACAGAAAAAACGAGACTTTGGATCTGCGAATTATAAGCAATTGAAGGGTTCCCCAAAACTGTAGAACAAAGGACACATCCAAGGCATGGCGAATCAAGATAACTTGACAAATCCACAAGCAAAGAGAAACACTGCGAAGCCGAAGAAGGAAGCGGGAAAGTGGTGTGAGTTCCATAAGAGCCCCACTCACAACACAACTTCCAGGTGGGTGTCAAAGTGTGGCTACATTTGCAGAAGCAACACCTTGCTAGACCCCACCGCAAGATTTGCTTGCTCTGATATGGGCCATACACCATCACCAAGGATTTCGGGGACAATGCCTTTGAGCTCAATATTCCACCATTCCTTGGTCTGCACCTAGTGTTCAATGTGGACCACATTCGGCCCTACTTTCAACCTCTACTGGACACATCAGTCGTGGCAGAACAACTCACACCAACAGAGTTAAACCCATACTGCATGGAACAAGCCACAACTGATCGGATTATGGACACACAGATCAAGAACACCCGCCAGCAAAACATCTAGCTATATCAAGTTGTTAAAGCAGGACAAATAATTCACCAACGAAAGTGGCTCACTAAGGACCAAGTTCAAGAGAAGTTTCCTCATCTCATGGAGGAACTCAATGCAATGGGGACCATTGCTTCCTAAGGGGGGAGGAATGATCCAGGAGGATATTGGAGGCTACCCGCCTATTCCACTTGTTGGGACATGAGTTCATGTAGAAGTAAAAAGAGCTCCTATGCCACATCTAGAATGCTTAGCATTTTAGTGATGAGACAATCCTACCTACGTGAAAATGGTGAGGAGTCCACAAGGAAGTGAACAGAAGTTACATCTATGGCAATGAAAACTTCTATATGTGCAACAAAACTTTATGATGGGAAAGGAAAGAGAATACAAGTTGAGAATTGGTCATTCATTTGGAAAAGTTAATGGACACCATAGATAAGTTGTGGCATCGACTCTAGAAAACCTGGAGAATCTTTTTGATCACTACACCACCATACAAAAATACCATTGTTGCTGAGAAAGAAGCATCACTGAAACCCATGAAAACAAAGTTGTGCCAAGTCATAACTTGGGCACTTCAGCAATAGTTGGGAAGATATGACAAGATAATCTAGAGGCATGACGTGTTTTCACTAAGGGAGAAGGAACGATTAGTGGAAACATGCCACCACTTGTTATTTGAGTAAAGTACCTTGAGGCATTAGCCTCTACCTTTGGCGTAGGTAGGTAGGGCCACAAAAATTCCCCTAATATCCCGATTTTGACCCCAAATTGCATTAAAATTGTACATGATGTAAACATCGTTATTTAATCATGGTGAGGAGCCAAAGGCAAAGGCCTTGCAATCAATTTAGCATTTTATGCATGGAAAAAAAACCGATGCAAATGGTACTCATGCTAGATAGACACAATATTAAATTGAGAAATCATGTAAATATGCAATTTAATAAAATACCCACAACTAGCTATGCAATGCAATGCAACAAAGAAATGGGAGCATTATTTCACAAGGAATATGGAGGGAAATTATTCAAACCCTTGAGCCAATAGTATTAAGCCAAATGTCAATGAGAGAACCCATAAACTCTCAACTACCCATTTTTTCTTATGCGCCCAATCATTTATTTCTTCTAGAAGTTGGTTGGGGCAGTTAATGCATTGGGAATGGAAGAGTATGGCAACCAAATTCATATTAGGGAAAGCCATCATTTTTTGGAAAAATGTATTTTTACTTATGGGGCAAGTTATCACCCAGAAATTGGTGCCCATTCCATTCATCAACCATAGTTTTCTCTTCCTCGCACAACTGGAGATAGCTGGGGAATTTCCCTCACAGTTTTCTTGCATTTTCCTCATTTCTCCATTCCTAGGAATTCGTTTTTGTATTGCTTAGTTGATGGGAAGATAGATTCACAATTTGGGGGTTTTTTAGAGGCTATTTTTTCCCCCGTAATACCCAAGAATGTTTTCTGAAATCGAATTTCTTTCCCAGGGTTGATTTCCCCATCTTCAATTTCGTTTTTGGTTGCCAAATGTTTTTTCTACACACCCAACATTTGTATTTTGCTATTATGTGCATCCCTATCTTGGTCTGAAGGAATTAGGAGTGGAAGCAGCCCAGAATTGGCTTGATAAACCTAGTGAAGAGAGGAACCTCACAGAAGGATCAAGAGGGGTTGGCTATTCTTCCATGCACACCCTGAAGAGCACTAGAAGGGAAGGTATGGCCTGAGGGACTATGTAGTAGTGAAGTGGATACTTCCTTGTGTTGGGTGTGTAGGTATTGTGGAGGCTAAGCTAGATAGATATTGTACAAGTTTCCATATCTCTATGGTTGAGCTCACTAGCTTAGAAATTCTTCCTTTCCACAGCCTTAGCAGCCTGATAAACCCAATTGTAGATTGGCTTGGTTGAACCTTCGTTGTATTTGGCTATGTGTGAGCCTACTGCTCCCTAGTTCCTTGTGGAAATCATGCCCAACTCGGGGGTGGAAGTTGTGCTGAGAGATTGATGAGCACAACTGGCCTATGTTTGGGTGGAATGTTTCAATGACATAGCTAGTTATGGGATAGCTCATTTTCAAGATAAGTGCTCTCTTGAATTTAATTCCTCCAATATTTGATTTAATGATTTCTTAAGAACATATTGAATGTGTTGAAATGTATTTGCTTCCATTGTATTTACATGTATCATGCATATGTACATGTATTTTATTTCAATGCATTATTGTTTATGTTCATATGGCTATATCCTCGGTTTGATAGACATAGAAGTTGAGTCACATCCTCTCTCTCGGCGAGTAGAGGGGATGGGACATGACAGTTCCATGTAAAAGGATTCTAGAAATGAATCCAATGTGATGAAGTGTGCAAGCTATGTCTAGAATATGTGATAGATCACCAAGTTGTGGATGAATCATGTAGAGATGGAAGTGGGACATGCGATCGAAAGAATCTAAGTGGATGGACTGATCTCCCGTACAATTGCAAGAGATGAAGGAATAAAGGCCGTGCGAACTTGGAGAGACAAAGCATAGGGGATCGACTAAGAAGTGTCGTTGCATGCAACAAGAAAAAATAGAGTTTCCAGAGATAGTGGCTGGTTGGAGAAATTTCCAGGGACAAAAACAACTAGAGGTGGGGAGGATTTAACAAACTTACTTGGCCAACCTCCTATCTACACAACAAGCAAGGATATCTCCCAAGAAGCATGGCTTGGGATTTTATCGATACCCAGGTGTTGGTTGGACACTTAGGAAAATTTCTTGGTTGGACACTTAGGAAAATTTCACTAAGTGTTGGTCATCCAAGTAGGCGCTTGTCATCAACATTATAGGAAAATTTCTTGGTTGGACACTTAGGAAAATTTCACTAAGTGTTGGTCATCCAAGTAGGCGCTTGTCATCAACATTATAGGTGGTTGGGACATGTCATTGAGAAAGGGGATGCATTTCCACAACCAAGACGGCTAGGACATGGAAAGTATGGGTTCATTCAATTGCAAGTTAGTTAGCACATGGACATGTAGAGCACTTCAGTTACCAAGTCGGCTAGAAGGAATACAACTTGGGTTGGTAGCCTCAAAGTCGTGTGGATCGTGGAATGCACTGGAAGTGAGCCAAGAGGAATTGGTGGCCACACACCTATTCCACTTGGACCCCCACCATTGTTTCTTTCAGTTTTCCACTTTCCTTAATTGTAGCACAATTTACTATTTTTGGCAGTTTTCGGGTCCTAAACTTCTGGAGCTGTTTTGAGGCCCTAAATGATGTTTTTTCGACATCGAATGGTCAGGAAAATATGAGTCCATTCCAAAATTAATATTTGTTTTTTATAGATGTAGTATTTGAATAGATCTTTCTAACAATGTATCATGCGCGTTAAACGGAGGTAGTATGCCAAAGTTATGAACCCAGGAAATTGATGTACTAAGTTACCCAACGGGGCCCACATTCTGGCGTTTCACCTCCTAGGGTTAGGTTTTTGGAAGTGTAGGGTTTCCATTGTTTCTTAATAATATATAGCCTAATTGTAGCAGAGAGTTCAGAGGCATTTAACTGCCACATCTCTTCTTAGAGATAAGCTACCAGCACTCTAGCTAGTTTATTTCCATTCTATATGTAAACAAGTTTTAGGTCTTTGTTTAATGAAATGAAGTGTTATTTCTGCTGCATCTTTGTTTCTATGGTTATTTGTGTATTCTGTTGCGTTCCTGCATAAATATGGATCAGTGGTATCAGAGCAATCTTCTCTTTCTCGATCATTCTTTGCATGTCCCCAACAAGGGCGGGGTATAAAGAGTTAAGGCTCAATTTTCTTGAACCTTTGCAAGATAAGCCTCGCAAATACTGGCGGCCGCCCATGGGGGACAAAAAGAAAGACGAGGGCACAGAATATCCTATCAAAATGTTGCTCGAGGAGGCCCTTGAAAAACAAAGGAACGTGATGATGGATAACTTTGCCCAAATCCTTCAACGACTTCCCACTAGTGGCGCATCTGCATCTTGTAGCCACTCTGGAGATGCAACCCCTTTTAAGGTACAAGTAAACTTCGACATTCCCATATTTGATGTCCGAATAGATACAGACACCGTAGATAGATGGTTGAATCTATTAGAAGGATATTTCTCGGTTCATGACTTTTTCGACTGGGAAAAGATTACGTTTTCACTACTCAAAGCCGCCCCCCATGTCAAGGACTAGTGGGAAACCTACTATGAGAGAAAGGATGAGGAGGAACCCTCTCTGTTTTCGGATGTACCCACTTGGAATTATTTTCGAGATGCCATAAAGGGACAATATTATCCCATGGGGAGCTATGAGGACAAGTACATACAATGGACTACGTTGTGGTAACAAAGAGATCAAGATGTGCATGAACTGACGAATCTGTTCCATACCTTGCGCACCAAGTTGGGTATCAAAGATTCAGAGAAACATTTGGTGCTGAAGTACAGTATTTGTTTACACAGATACATTCAGGAGGAAATGGAGTTCCTCGACATCTCCTCGCTTGGTACGACATACCGGTATGCTGCCAAAATTGAGCAAAAATTCAAACAGAAAAAGTGAGACTTTGGATCTGCAAATCAAAAGCAAGCGAAAGGTTCCCCCAAACTGCAGAACCAAGCAAACAACCAAGGCATGGAGACTTAAAACAACTTTCCAAAGCTACAAGCAAAGAGAAACACTACAAAGCCGAAGAAGGAAGCGGGAAAGTGTGCGAGTTCCATAAGAGCCCCACTCACAACACAAGTGAGTGTTGGACCAAGCAGTCACTAGTGGCCGAGATAAAGGCTTCTGAATCAGATGCATACTTTGACACTCAATTAGAACCCAAGAAGGGGAATGACAGAGGGAAGAAGATTATTGATGCAGAGCCCAATGCCACTATTGCCACTATGGAGATCCAAAAGGAAGAACTAGAAGATTCAGAGGAGGAGTGTCTTTTACACTCCTAGATGTGGGTAAAGGGTTCCCCACTATAGTTCATTATCGACAGTGGGAGAGAAAAGAACCTCATTTCAGAAGAGATCGTGAAGCAGTTGGGATTACTGACCATAGCACACCCGTAGCCGTACACCATCGGATGGCTTCACCAAGGACGGGATCTCCGTGTTAGCCAGCAATGCCGCCTTCCCTACAGCATCAAGCCCTTCACCAATGAGGTATTATGTGATATTGCTTCTCTTGATGTTTGTGATGTATTATTAGGTCACCCATACTTATGGAAGCAACATGTTGTATATGAGTCTCGGCCTCACGCTATTATTGTTACTTTTGGAAATAAGTTGTACATGATACCAGAGGTACCACCTCCTGCCACTATATCTTTGGTTACTACAAAACAATGCAGTAAGCTCATTTCCAAAACCGGGAAATTTGTTTTCTTGATGATCCTCCCTCAGGGAAAGAAAAAGATTATGGCCACGACCTCCAGACATGGCCCCTTCGTACAACAAAAACAAATGGAAAAGGTTATGGAGGAGTACCAGGACATATTCACCTCACCCACATGGGTGCTTCTGCACTGTCAGGTCAAGCACCCCATCGATCTGACCCCAGGTGCACCACTGCCCAATGGACCATTCTATCAACGTTCTATTCTGGAAAATTATGAAATCAAGAGGAAAATTTAGGAGCTGCTGCAGAAGGGTCACATCCATCCAAGTTCATTTCCTTGTGGGAGACCGATCATGTTGGTACAGAAGAAGGATGGGACTTAGAGACTCTGTATTGACTATCGGGCACTGAACAAGATCACTGTCTGGAATAGGTACCCAATCCCATGGATTGATGACCTCCTGGACCAACTTAAAGGGGAAAAATATTTTAGCAAGATCGACTTAAAGTCCAGGTATCACCATGTACCGATCGAACCGACCGATGTGTGGAAGACTGCCTTCAAAGCCAAGGAGGGCCTTTTTCGAATGGTTGGTCATGCCTTTCGGGCTGACAAATGATCCCGCAAACTTCATGAGACTGATGGATGACTTCTTGTAGCCATTCACCAACTCATTTGTAGTAGTGTACTTGGATGACATCCTGATATTTAGCTAGACTTGGGAAGAGCACCTCCACCACATCTGGCAGATCCTCCAAACACTGCGGAAGTACAAGTTGTGTGCTAATTTGGACAAGTGCACTTTTGGCATGACCCAGGTTCAGTATCTAGGATATATTATTGATGAGTGTGGGGTACATGTGGATCCAACCAAGATCCAAGTCATTCGGAATTGGCCAGCCCCAACTACTCTAACAGAGCTTTGTAGCTTTCTGGGTCTTGCTAATTTCTTCCACAGGTTCGTGTTGGGATTCTCTCATATCACTTGGCCCTTGAGTCAAGTCACCAAGGGAGGAGCAAAAGAAAAAATATTCTGGTCGAAAACTCAACAGAAGGCGTTTGCAGAATTGAAACATTGCCTCTGTTGTGCCCCAGTGCTTATATTACCAGACTTGCAACAACCATTTGAAATTGAGACAGATGTCTCTGACTATGCCATTGGGGCAATCCTTACTCAATAAGGGCATCTAGTGGCATATCACAGTGAGACACTGTCCGAAATAGTATGCAAATATCCCACTCATGATAAAGAGATGTATTCCATTGTACAGGCTTGTCGACAATTGAAGCATTACATTTTGGGGAAGGAAACGATCATCCACACAGACCACCGACCCCTGTAGTTCATACAAACATAAGGGAAGTTACAGAATGATCACCATCAGAAGTGGTCCACATATTTACAACAGTTTCATTTGAACATTAAGTACAAGAATGGAAGCACCAACAATGTTGTAGACTACCTCAGCCGACCACCGATCGTGGCGATAACCACCGTGCTCAACTCTTGTGGGAATAAGACTTCTAATTGGCCTCGTCTATACTAGAGCAATCCAAAATTCAGCCACACATACAGGACGCTCTTGGAGGGAAACCAAGTTCCGAAATTTCACCTCTAGGATGCACTACTATGTCACATGGGACACCTTTGTGTTCCTTCAAGCGAGCATTCCAAGATGATTTGGGAAGCTCACTATAGTCAGGTCATTGCGCATTTCGGGGTTGAGAAAACAGTGGCAATACTACAGAAGTATTTCTATTGGTTGAACCTTCGACAGGACATCAGGAAGTACATCTGATCCTGCACTACCTTTTCTATTGCCAAACCGTCCATCAAGAAGCAAGGCCTCTATACTCCATTGCCTACCCCTAGTCAACCTTGGGAATCCATCTCCATGGATTACATGTCGGCCCTTCCTTCTACTAAGCATGGCAATGACTGTGTGTTCATGGTCATCTACAGATTCTCAAAAATTTCCATAATGGCGGCTTGCAAGAAGAATATCATAGTAGAAGCCACTTCTAAACTCTTCTTTGAACGAGTGTGGGTACACTTTGGGATCCCACAGTCTATAATATCAGATCAGGACAGCAGGTTCCTTAGTACATTCTGGTCTAGCCTATGGTCAATGCTAGACACCAAGCTCACAAAGTCCACATCTTTCCATCCCCAGACTGATGGCTAGATAGAGGTCATCAACAGGATGATCGTACACATTTTGCGCATGTACAACTCAAAGCATGCATGCACATGGGATGAGAGCCTTCCCTATGTACAACATAGCTATAACCAGGCCCTCGATAGCTCAACCGATCATAGCCCCTTTTATGGGGGCTTGGGATTCTAGACACTATGTCCCATTGATGTAGCCATGCCATTTACAGCTACTCAGGCTGATTCAACTCATGTCCAGTCGAAATTTTCCAAGGCGAACAACTTCATTGAGTGCATTCAGCACATTTTCCAATAGGTTCATGACATATTGGAAAAATCCAATTCTAAGTACAAGCAGCGGCATGATCAACATCAGGTGCAACACAACTTTTAGGTGGGTGACAAAGTGTGGCTACATTTGCAGAAGGAGCACCTCGCTGGACCCCACCGCAAGCTTCGCTCGCTCCAATATGGGCCATACACCATCACCAAGGCTGTCGGGGACAATGATTTCGAGCTTAGTATTCCACCATTCCTTGGTCTGCACCTAGTGTTCAATGTGGACCGCCTTCGGCCCTACTTTCCACCTCTATTGGACACATTAGACGTGGCTGAACAACTCACACCAACAGAGTTAAACCCCGACTACATGGAACAAGCCACAACTGATCGGATTATGGACACACTTATCAAGAACACCTGCCAGCAGAAGATCTAGCTATATCAAGTTGTCAAAGTAGGCCAACTCCTTCACTAGGGAAAGTGGCTCACTAGGGACCAAGTTCAGTAGAAGTTTCCTCATCTCATGGAGGAACTCAACGCAATGGGGACCATTGCTTCCTAAGGGGGGAGGAATGATCCAGGAGAATATTGGTGGCCACCCAAGTATCCACTTGGACCCCCACCATTGTTTCTTTAATTTTTCTAGTTTCCTTAATTGTAGCACAATTTACTATTTTTGGTAGTTTTCGGGTCCTAAACTTCCAGAGCCGTTTTGAGGCCCTAAACGACGTTTCTTCGGCATCGAATGGTCGAGAAAATATGAGTTTGTTTCGGACTTCATATTTTTTTGTTTATGGATGTATTCCTTAAATAGATATTTCTAACGATGTATCATGCACATCAAACAGAGGTAGTATGCCAAAGTTACGACCCCGAGAAATTGATGTACTAAGTTACCCAACAGGGCCCACATTCTAGCGTTTCACCTCCTAGGGTTAGGTTTTTGGATGTGTAGGGTTTCCATTGTTTCTCAATAATATAAAGGCCTTCGAGCCTCAATGTAGTAGAGAGTTCAAAGGCATGTAGCCACCACATCTCTTCTCATAGATAAGCTACCAACACTCTAGCTAGTTTATTTCCATTCTATATGTAAACAAGTTTCAGTTCTTTGATTAATTAAATGAAGTGTTATTTCCGCTGCATCTTTGTTTCTATGGTTATTTGTGTATTTTGTTGCGTTCCTGCATAAATCTAGATTAGGAAGCCCCAACCCTGGGTTCGACACGTGAAAGGATAAAATACCCAGTTTGGTAAATGAGAAATGCATTTACAATGTGGAAACACTTGAGGGCGACACTACATTAGCATTGGGAAGATTGGTTAAGAAGTGGGATCACTTTTATTTGGCACATTGTCATCATAGACCGAAGTGGTTAGTCTAATGGGATGAGTGACCACACCTAGGTCACACACACCCAGTCTGATCATCTATGTATATGTGATGAAGGTAAGGAATTTAGAGGGATCCAGGAGTTGGTAAGAGACACACCCAAGGGCTCTGAAGTTTTTCATTCCCAGACTGTCTTGTGCAGAACACAAGAGTGGTGAGCCTTGCACCCTGGGTGAATTCAGGGCACACTTGGGAAGAAATTTGGAAAGTTTCATGGAAAGGGGGGCTCATCTTGGAGGTATCCCTATGCAAGATCAATAATGAATACTTCACATGAAGAAGGTTCATTCCAGTCACAGGAGCACCAGGGGAATGGTGTGGATCAAGCTTGTGGTGAAGTTGGAAGTAGTGCAGGAAGGAATCTCAGCAAGGCCTGGGTTTTGTTAAAAGTTCCAGATCTGTTGAGGGTTTCTGGTGGTAGCCAATTGGGCACCTTCAAGGTGGTTTTGGCTAGTTGGGAACCCCTGTTTCTATGTAATGTTGTAATCTTGAAATTTGCTAAGTATAAAGATTTTGGGCATGCCTGGTTGGGGCTACCCTACCATTATATTGTTATCTTGTCTATCTTGTGTGTTTATTTTTTATGCTTGTTGGATGGGTAAGTGTATAAATGGTTAAGTATAATGCACGACAAGATAAGTAGCAGAAAAAAATAAGTGTAAATTCCGCAGGTTAGGCGCAGTCTGCGAGAAGGCTGTTGAGTTGGTCTCACCCTAATTTATCCTTTGGGTTGTTGGTTGTGGAGTCTGATATTCCTAATTCATAGATGGTATTTTCATTCGTGTTTGGATCCCAGCACTTGATGGGGGGGGTGTGGGGGGCCTCCCCCCCCCCACTATATTCGTCGGGGGTGAGGGGGTCCAGAGGGGAGGCGACGACTATTTAAGGATCCCCCCGCCCCCGAGGCAGGGGTTTGGGCACAACACCCCTGTAGTAAAAATTTAGGAAAAATACCTCGTAAAATGTTGTGGTTTCATAGTCATGACTTGGTTAAAAATGGTTGATTTACGGGCCCATGGTTTTGGGAAACCCATGGTATTCCCTTTATAAGAGGAAGGCATTGTAATATAGTTGTGTATTGTATTGTAGCATTGTAAAAGCGATCTCTGTGATTGTGAGAGAGATTATGTGAGATAGTGAAGAGGAAGTGTAGAGGTGTTGTTGCAGGTTTTATCCCTTCATTTTGTTGGATGATATAATAATAAATGCCTGATCATTTATGTGTGGACGTTGCCCATCTTGGGTGAATCACATTATATTTGTGTCTCTCTTGTAATGTGTTTTAATATTTTCATTTTGTTTATTATTTATTTTTATTGCTCTAATATGAGCAATGATCCATGGCCACTTGAGGGTCATTTTGACCAGTCACGAAGTTGTTCCATGATAGTTAGTATCAAGTTTCTATTAGTTTAATAGATTACTCAATAATGCACCTATCCTTTAGATTATTGATCCAAATAAGGATTTTGTAGTATGCATAAATTCTTGCAAGGAAGGAACTAGAGAAATTGAGGTGCAAATAATTTTGATAATGTAAAAAATCTTGAAAAAAACTACACCACAAGAATTCAATCTCTCTCAACACAAATTCATAATTTAAAAAAGTTCTAAGTTGATTATTATTAAATATATTATTTATATTAAAAAAATCATTTTAATGTATGGTTACACTCTCTTACATGAGATCATCTTTTTTTTATTATACTCTAGAATGCACCTTTACACCCAACAATCTATTATTTTAATAATATTATAAAACTTCATAATAACTTTTAATAAAAATGTATTATATTATAATAAATTTATATTTAATAATTAAATTTTACCATAATAATATGTCCAAACTTATTTTTATACAAAGTAAAAATATTAATTATGACTCATATTACAAAGGTTTTAATCCCCAAATAGCATATTCATCTTTTATTTATAATCCTTTATAACACTATAGTTTTATATTTAAAGTGGATAAAGTATATATAGTCAAATTTAGAAGTCTTTTATCTCATAAAAGAAGAGGCTTCATATATCAATTTAATGTTTCATTTGATCGTGGCTTTAAAAATAAATTACTCATGTTTATATATCTTGAATAAGTTTAATAGTTAAGAATATGTGTTTCTTCCTAAAAAGTTGTATGTTCAAACCTATAACCTATAGATTATACTTTTATAGACTTTAGTCAAGTTCTTAATCACTTTATTATTTTATAAAAAAATCAAGTTCAAATCCTAGGAAGATAGTGTGTTTAGAGGAGAGATCCGTGTCTTATACACCAATTTGACCGTAGAGGTGGCTAAGTTCCCACAGTTAAAAGAAAAAAAAACTTGACCTTAGAATTATATTATTATTATAATATTACAAAAGAATTAATATAAGATTTATATATATAATAATTAAAAATTTAAGTCAATGTTAATTTAAGTGGATGTTAATTTTTCTAATAATTTATGTTAGGAAAGTGATTGCATCCATCCAATTCCACATATAGTGAAAACCTAGAAACTTCAGGAGTGACAATTGGAATTTCTACAACGCTTCATCGTCAATAAAAAAGAAGGTATCGGATCTGTTTATTTTTGTATT
Source organism: Pseudotsuga menziesii (assembly GCA_001517045.1). Lineage (NCBI taxonomy): Eukaryota > Viridiplantae > Streptophyta > Pinopsida > Pinales > Pinaceae > Pseudotsuga > Pseudotsuga menziesii. The sequence continues at coordinate 74,109 of LPNX010313049.1, read as the reverse complement.
ATGCATTTAATTTGTGTAAGGGTTTAGTTCGAATATGTTTGATGAGAAAATCCGTTTGAAAAACATGTTAATTTTATTCGAGGACCGTGATTTTCCCATATCCTAATCTCAAATTCAGTGAGGTAATTGTGACAATGTTGATGTCAACGGTCTCAACATATCCATAGAAGGTTTGATGTAATAATATTGAGCAATTGAAGCACCGCGTGAGTCATGGACCATTAAATTCCACTAGGGAAAATTATGTCGTCTTTCTTGATAGTTCAAGACAATTTTTTTTCTTTAAATTGGGAATCCAAGAGGTGTTTTGCAAAGGAAGATGAAGTGAATCCATTTTTAGAGATGGCGTGGATATTAAATTAAAAAAGAATACACATCACTATTGTTATTACAAGGTTTTATCATAAATTTTTGGAATATTATGAAGGATCTACAAGCAACTTCGTCTATAAACCCAACATTTAACTCAAAATATGAGAACCTATTGAAAGAAAACCACACATCATAGGTCTGGGCTCTATTGTATATTGCTTCCTCTATGGGTTTGCCTTCCTTATATGTTGGCGGTGATTCCTTAATGGTTATTAATTGGGAAAATTCGAAGGCTGCGCTTTCTGCTTTGAACTTAGACTATTGGTGTGATCACATTCAGGACACAAAATCTGCTTTTCTCTCTCGACTTCAAACACGTCTTGAAAGAGCACAATAAGAGTGCAAACTAGTTATCCAAGGACGCACTTTCCTTAAGGGCCGTCCTTCTCTCCTTCTCAGAACTTTTAGGAGTGACTATAAGAGAAGTCCTTATTCAATTTTGTTAATATTTTTTGAGCATTTTTTCCCACTCATTTCTTTCGAGTTGGGAGCTCTTTATGATATTTCGTCTTTGGGATTTTTCTCATTTCATTTTCCCTTAGGGGTTGGAGTTTTCTCACTCACCCCTAGTGCTTCCTTGGATAAGTTGGTTGGGCTCTTTATGTCCTCTCTGTGGATGTGTTGGGTCTCCTTTCTGAGATTGACATTGCATGGTCTCTTTCTAATTTTTGTATCCTTTATGGGTATGTATGCATATCTCGAGCGCAGCTCTGATGTGATTCTCATATCACGTTTTTGTACAAGTTACCTTTGATTCTTTATGAATATCAAGGAACGACTATTTTTCATCTGAAAAAGGTCTATGCGGGCACTTACAAACAACCAAGTTGAGTACGATGCCATTATAGGTCTATTGACTGTTGCCATCCATTTTGGTATAGCTCATCTACACATCCACCTAGACTCCAATTTAGTCGTCGATGTGGTCGCCAATGAAGTCTTGAATTGGCACTTGATACATCATAACTAAACCTGCACGATAAAGCAAGGTTAACCAATACATGTACAAGTACCCATAACTATGCATGTATAAACCATCTATCACATAAACCATGTGTCGATAACCAAATCTAACATCGTGTGCAAGTACATATCATCATATCAACATCTACACATACACATCAAAATACCATACCTACTACTGAACAACGCTAAGAACAACTTATGCATATAAACATCATAAGCATAGATAAACATAGACATACATCAAACATCCATGATAAATAACATGTATGCTTCCAAAAAACGATGTGTGTGTATATATATATATATCTCTCAAAAAATGGTGTGTCATGTACAAAATGGCCCTCATTAGGAAAATACAAAAATAATCATGTGCCTTATGGATGATACATCATACACACCCCCTCCCATATGATATATCATCATACATATACAAAACAAGGGCCCTTAGACTTGAATATAGCCATATCATAAAACTAGAGCACTCAAGCTGCTCCACCACATGCTGGGTCTCGAGGCCCCATGATGGCTAAGGGTCGTACAATTTCACCTCTGACTACCTTCTTGGGGCTCGACCTTCAAGGTCCTTAATTTTGGCAACTCCGCGGTTTTAGCGCGAAGCTTGTAAGCGGAGTTGCGACCCAAAATAGTCTTAGGGGTGTCGGGGTTGGGTCAAAGCCCCTCTTTTTGTAAATAACCCATGGTTTAAGCCCAGGGTTTATGGTTTTTGGGTGCCCATGGTTTAAGCCCATGGTTTTGTAATAGTGCACTTGTATAAATAGGCACTTATGTAAAGGAGTCAGGTTAGGCTTTTGATGATGATGATTTGATGCGAAGCTAAGGCCTATTTTTGTAAGAAAGGTTAAGTCCCAGTTGTGTGCGTGGACGACCTCTGCAGCTGTGTGTGCAGAGGGTTTTTGTAAGGAAGGTTAAGTCCCAGCTATGTGCGTGGACGACCTCTGCAGCTGTGTGCGTAGAGGGTTTTGGGTGATTGAGAATATCTGTAGCTGTGTGTGCAGAGATCTGCAGCTAAGTGCGCAGCTTTGGGGGATTGAAGAGATATGCAGCTGAGTTCGCAGATCAGAACTGTGGTTTTTGTAAAGAGTTGAATATAAACGCAGTTTTGTGGACGTAGCCCCTACACTAGAGGTGAACTACGTATATCTTGTGTCATGGGGGTTCTGTTGTTTTGTTTTTGTTCTGTTTATGCATATGTTAAGTAGATAAGAATAAAGTAAGATAAGCTGTTAAATAATAACTTCGCTGTGAATTCCCAGTTAAGGGTTAAGCAAGTAACTGTATGTTTATATAACTGCGAAGCTAGTTAAGTGAATGTTGAAGCTATTTATTGTATGATTATTATTTATAAGACTAAAGGTACAGTAATATCCCTCTTGCGCCTGCAGAAACCTGATTCTGCAGCACCCCATAGCTGTTTCGGGTGAGACTGCAACCTGTTCGCAGGTTGTTGCTGAAAGGGCCAACACTGTGGGTCTTTTTGTTGGTGCGAAGATAAAAGTATAGAACCCGGGTCTGCCTTAAGCCCAACAAATTGGTTCCATTTCTGGTTGAACCAGTATCTGCTTCAAGAGGGATCTACGTCATACCTGAAGGGATATGTTTTGGAGACCCTCAGTAAAAGAAATCAGTGACTAGGTCGAAGATACCTATCTGAAATTTGTTGAACAAGAAAATAAGGATCCTCGTCGTAGCTCAGACGACTTTTTGCAAAGGTACGTGTTTATTGATATTTATGAAATTTTCTTTGGTAGTATCCACATAGAATTGCACCAGTGGTTATCCAGGTTGACAGAAAGAAAGACAAACTTCAAGGAATATCAGTTTACTGACTGGACCCCATAACGAATCAGATTGCTAGATTTACTACTACTAACCTATGTTTGGAAGTGAAAGTGACTTCAACGAGCAAAGTGGTTTGCTGCGAAGCGGTAAAAGATACAAGAGAAATCTTGGATCCGATACCCTAGGCTAGAATACCGATTATACCCAGTAATTCCAAACGAATTTGACTTTGAAGAAACCCCTTTTATTAGAAACCTTCCTATAACTTCGCAACAAAGATCTATTACCCCTGAGAACCTGTCACAGTCTGAAAGTAACCCTAGCCTGAGTAGTCCTGTTGCAGGTCATTCTACCTCAAAGAGTTCCCTTCCTCCTCTTACTAGTATTCCCCCTCCTCCCCCCCCTAGTTCAACTATGGCCCATGTGAATGACGACATAAACTCCCAGTCTTCAAAGGAACTGGATCAGAGGATCCAGAGCAGTTTTGGTTCTTATGCGAAGCTGTTTGGACTACTAAGAATGTTACGAACCAAAATACAAGAAGAGCGTAGGTGATTACCTCTTTTAGAGCCCGAGCTTTGACCTGGTTTATGAAGTTTTCCAGTACTCAGAACCATGTCTTGGCTGACATTAAAACAACAAT
>LPNX010313049.1:40662-70293 GCA_001517045.1 Pseudotsuga menziesii | reverse complement strand
ATAACTGAACTGAAAGAAATTCAGCAGAAGCGAGGTGAATCAGTTTGGGACTTTGATCAGAGGTTCAAGGTTCTGCTGGATCAATTTAGTTTCACTATTGGACTAGAACAACATAAATAATGGTTCATTGCAGCGCTATTGCCTCATATTAGGACTCCACTTATGCAACAAAAGGTTGCTGATCAGCAAGAGGCTTTAGAAATTGCTATGAAACTTGAAACAGCTCCTGTCGCAGATAATTCTGGCATAGCCCAGATACAGGCGTAACTGGCAGAAATGGCTCTAGAGCTTCACGACATGAAGAAAGGGAAAGCTATTCGTGAAGAGGTTTGGTGTACATGATGTAGGACAGAAGGTCATGACAAAGAACAATGTCTTGCATTAAGGAACTATCTGAATAATGGCGCACCAAACCCGTTTAACCCTACTGTCTTATATTGTGAGATCTGTAGAAAAACTGGCCAGCATAGACCTGAGGATTGCTATCTGCTGCAGAGATATGTTCAAGTACCTAAGAATCCATACTGCAAGTTTTGTAAGTCAGTTGGACACAACAAAGATGAGTGTCGCAGCTTTGACCTCATGAGAGAGAGGACCTATGATGCTTATAGGGTACAAAACGATGCACCAGGCAATGATGGATATGGCTACCGTGGTGGTAACCCAGGTCGAGGTAATTTCAGAGGTCGTGGTTGTGGTGGTATGCCTGGAAGAGGCCAGGTTATTTGCTATAACTGTAATCAGGCAGGACATTTAGCTAGAGACTGTCAGAACCTAACTACAACATGTCGATATTGCAGAGCAGTCGATCATGTGATTGAGCAATGTCCACAGTTGATAGCCAAGATACAAGAAAGAAATGGCACTCCTACCCAGAATGTTTAGATGATTGCTGTAGATAAACGACCTGTCCCAGCCCTTAACGTTGTTACAAGGAGTGGAGCTACAACACAAGTGCAGAATAAAGAGAAACAGCTTGATGAAGCTTGGGTCCGCAAGACCTTAGATAAAATTCTAGCCTTCGATGTTAGAAGAGAAAAATGTACATTTATGGAAGCTAAAAAAGACTTTGCTGATTCAAGAACATCAGTAGCACCTGCGCAACAGCATCAATAGCAGTTACAGTCTCAAGAAGCTTCGCCGGATCAAGTAAGTACACTGTCATCATTTTTACATAGTTGTATGAAGCTGTTAAGAAATCAAAATGCTTTGAATGAGTTACAGAAAGTTATTGCATCTTGCTAACCTTAGCGAAGCTCTGGTAAAGAAAAAACTGTTAATAGAGTTAGAAGGACTGGAAGAGAAATGAGATTGCATGCTCAGATAGGAGATTATGACATGACTGATATCATTCTAGACCTGGGATTAGAAGTGAATGTCCTAACTAGGCAGACTTGGGAACAAATGGGAAAACCTACACTTGAATGGTCCCCCATACAGTTGAGATTAGCCAATCAACAGAAGATTGCACCCTTGGGAAGATTCCCTAGTGTACCAGTGGATAAAGATGGAGTCAGCACCTTAGTAGATTTTGAATTCATTGACATAATTGATGATAGCAACCCCTATCCAGCATTACTAGGAATTGAATGGGCAATAGACAATGATGCAGTAATCAACCTCAAGAAGAGACAAATGACTTTTGAAGGAAAAGGCTCGAGAGTCATAGTACTCTTGGACCCTTCTCAAGGAGAAAGGTATACAGATCCAGTCAGAGATGGAGATCAGGATGTTCTAGATCATATCTACAACATCACAGCTAAAGAAGAATATTATGTTAACCCTATGGAAGGTATAATGGATTGGCAGTGTGACAGTTATTGCATGAGTGATTCAGACGAAGGCTTAGAGAATTGGTAGAGTAGACTTTATGAAATACATGGACATCGATGTGCAGGAATTACCAAGTCTCTCAGATGGCTTGGCTCATAGACAATAATCTTACCTATTTTTGATGGCTTGACAGACCCAGAAGATTTTATTGTACAATTCTCAAAGCAAGTACCAGATTTACAGAAAATGGAGACTCTAGATTCAATATTCAGAGCCACAGCTACTAGATGGTGGAATGGTCATAAAAATTACATTCATAGTTGGGAAGCTTGTCAAAAGTCCCTTCGCCTGAGATTCATGGATCAACCTCAGGAGGTGCCAAGCAGATTTGATGGTAAGACTAGCCCTCAGGAACATTTGGAGCAGTGCTACGGAGCATGGAAGCATGTACCTCATGAAGAATGGGTACATAGGTTTGTGCACACTCTCGAACCTATAGCAAAGAACTGGTATGCGGAGGTTGAGCTTCGCCATGGTACTGTAAGTTGGGATAGTCTTGTTGATAGTTTTGTGCTCACATTTTCTATTAATGAGGTTTGCCCTACTTTGGACGCAGCTATTAGGTTGATCCATACTAATGTATTTGATGATAAAGAAATAGCCGAGTACCAACCTGATTGGAAGGAACAAGAAGCCAATGCAGTAGAATGCTATAACCTCGCAATTGATGAGGATGATGACCTGTGCAACATTAACATTCCTGAGTCAGAAGGACACTGCGAAGTACATGGAACAACAGAAGTAGCACCTGAAGTAACTCAGCCCTTGAAGACAAGGAAAGTAAACATTGGATCAGAAGAAATGCCTAAGTATGCTACCATTGGAGATTATTGGGATGAAGAAATGGTAAGAAAAGTGACCCAACATCTCCATGAGTATCAGGACCTATTTCTAACGAAGTTCTCAGAAATGAAAGGTATCCTTGGTGATATAGGAGTGATAAAAATCCCTTTGAAACCTGATGCGAAGCCTGTGAAGCAGCACCCTTATAGGCTGAATCCTAAGTATAAAGAAAAAGTCAGGGTGGAGCTAGATAAGATGCTCGCTGCAGGAATCATTGAGCCTGTCAAAGAATCCGAATGGGTCAGCCCCATGGTGGTACAAGAAAAGAATACCAAGGGAGAAATCAGAATCTGTGTTGATCTCAGGAAGCTGAATGATGCCTGTTTACATGATCATTTTCCTACTCCCTTTACAGATGAAGTTTTAGACAATGTCGGAGGTCAAGAAGTGTACTCTTTCACTGATGGATTTTCAGGTTACCATCAGATCAGAATTGCTCCTGAGGATTGACATAAAACAACCTTCACTACAGAAATGGGATCTTTTCAATATACAGTTATGCCCTATGGATTGAAGAATGCACCTGCTATGTTTTCCAGAGTAGTCATATCTGCATTTAAGGAATTTATACATAAATTCTTGGAAGTTTACTTTGATGATTGGACTATCTTTGGTTTACTGAAAGATCATATAGCCAGTTTAAGACTTATGCTGGACAAGTGTAGACAGCATCAGATTTCATTGAACCTGAAGAAGTGTATCTTTTGTGCATCTTTTGGAATTCTGCTAGGTCACATTGTATGTAAGCAAGGATTGACGATGGTTCCTGCGAAGATAGCCATTATTGTAAACTTGCCACCTTCGAAGTCTGTTAAGAAACTTCGCACTATGCTTGGTCATACGGGATATTATAGAAAATTCATTAAAGGATATGCTCAGATTACAGCCCCTATGGAAAAGAAATTGAAGAAAGACATTAAGTTTGAGTGGACACCTGAGTGTCAGGAAATCTTGGATATTTTGAAAGAAAAGATGGTAGCTGCCCTTATCTTAGTATTCCCTGAATGGAATAAGGAGTTTCATGTGCATGTCGATGCATCCTCTATTGCTTTGGGTATAGTATTGGTTCAATTAGGTGAAGGTAATATTGATCACCCTATTGCTTTTGCAAGTAGAAAATTGCCCACAGCAGAAAAGAATTATACTACGACAGAACGAGAAGGTCTAGCTATGGTTTATGCATTGCAGAAGTTTTGACATTATCTGTTAGGATCTCATTTTAAGATGTTTACTGACCATTCTGCTTTGAAGTATTTGGTTAACAAGCATGTGTTAGGTGGAAGGATATACATATGGCTGATTCTGTTTCAGGAATATGACTTTGAGATCATAGTTAAGCCTGGAAGACTTAACCTAGGGCCTGACCACTTGTCGAGGCTCGAGTCAGGAGAAGAGCCCACTAGTTTGGACGAAGGTCTTCCTGATGCCTAGTTGTTTTCCATCCAGATGGTTGATGACTATTTTCAGGATATTGTTCAGTACTTGTCTACAGGTTTTGCACCCACTGAGATGACAACACAGTAGAAGAAGCAACTGGTGGTTAGAGCAGCTGACTTTACTTTGATAGCAGGACAGCTATATAAGATGGGACCAGATGAAGTACTGCGCAGATGTGTCCTGGAGCATGAAAAGCCATTGATTTTGGCTGAGGCACATTCTGGAGCAGCAGGAGGTCATTATGTAGGAAAAGCTACAGCTCAGAAGATTCTGATAGTTGGATTATGGTGGCCTACGATTCATAAGGATGCAAGGGAGTATTGCCATAGCTACAATATCTGTCAGAGGATAGGAAAACCATCTAGAAGGGATGAGATGCCTTTGGTTCCACAGGTAACTTTACAAGCATTTGACAAGTGGGCTATATATTTTGTTGGACCAATCAATCCCCTTGCGAAGAAATATAGAGCAAGATAGATTATTACAACAATTGATTACCTTACTCGTTGGGCCGAAGCTCAACCAGCCAAGAACTGTAGCGCTACTACAACTGTGAAGTTCATCTTCGATAATATCTTGTCAAGATTTGGGTGTCCTAGAATTCTTATGAGTGATCAAGGATCACACTTCCTAAATAAGACTATTGAAGCATTGATCGAAGAATTTCAAGTATATCATCAGAAGAGTGCTGCCTACCATCCTCAAGAAAATGGAACTGTTGAAGCCTTTAACAAGATCCTTGAGCACGCTCTGACGAAGGTTTGCAATGTTAACAGAAATGATTGGGATCTTAGAATTCCAACAGTATTATGGGCTTATAGAACCACTTGCAAGAAGTTGACAGGCCATACACCTTTTAGGCTGGTATATGGATAAGAAGCAGTTATGCCCATGGAGTACATTGTTCCTAGCCTCAGAATATCTGCCTTCACAGAGATGGATGACCCAGCTATGTTGAATGAAAGGTTGGAAAAGATACTAGAACTAGAAGAAGACAGATTCATTGCAGGGTTCCAGCAGTAAGTACAGAAATCTAGAGAAAAAGCATGGCATGATAGACACATTAAGAAGAAGCAATTTCAGATTGGTGATTTTGTGCTCTTGTATGACAGTAAATTCATGAATTTCCTAGGTAAGTTCAAGACACATTGGAAAGGACCATACATAGTTCAGAAAGTTACTGATGGTGGTGCAGTTCAGTTAGCTAAATTGAATGGAGAAATTTTTCCCTCTATAGTAAATGGAAGTAGATTACAGAAGTACAGGGACAAGCCTATACCCCCTGTTCAGAAGTAATAGCAAGAAGGAGAGTCTAAGTACCAAGAACAGTTGAAATTGGGTACTAGACTATAATGAAGCTATTCTCAGAGAGCTTGGGAAGATGTGTTGAAAATTCTGTCGTGGGTCGAAGCTCGAAGCTATGTCGAAGCTTGTATCAAACAAGGTCGAAGGTCAATACTGTGTTGTAGGTAGGTATTGTGTCAAAGACCGTTATTATGGTGAAGCTGAAGTTAGTGGTTGTGCTAAAGAAGAAAGGTGTGTCGAAGCTTAAAATGTGACCGTTGGATTTGGTGGCGCTGGCATGTTCACTGCAATAATTGCCTGTAATAATGAGATTTTGGGAAATCTAGCGGCGTGTGGACAAGATCTACCGCTGTTCGGACATATTTGGTATCTTTATTACATAATTATGATAGATTTGGGTCGTTGGATTTTATAAGAAGACACCCGGGCCTGTGAATTTCACATTAAGCATTTTCTTGAGTTGAGCCAATGTTAGCTGATCGCAAAGTCCAAGAATTAATGAGAGAATTCAGACAGAGGGGTCTGCAGAACCTTATGAGCAACCCACCTGCGTCTGTACCCCACGAAAAGAATCCCCCAGCACCGAGGCAGCTAATGCAGAAATGATCAACCAGAAAGATATTTAAGGCAGAAGTTCGCTCTAAGCGAAATGAAGAAAGACAGAAGCTGAAGGATCCCGCGATGCATCCCCCTGGTTCAATAGAGCTCCCACCTAAAGGTTTTGAAGACTTCATCGCGGTTTCCACCATATCTTTCGCCTGTCACTGATATATTTAGAAGGCCTAATGATTCCCATGAACATCATAAATATTACGAAGAGAAAGATGAAGCCAAAATATATCTCGAGAAGGAAGATAGCAGAATGAGAGATGGTCATAGGGAACACAAGAATTCTGCTAAGGATGAAAGGATGAAGGATAGAGCAAGCCATGGCAGTAGTCGAAGTAGCAGAAGCGATGATGATGATGACAGGAATATAAAGAAGAAAGATAGTAGAATAATTAAAGATGATGCTTACAGGGATGCAGACGGATACAAAGCTCGACAGAGTGCAAAGGGAGATAACAGAGAAGGAGCAAGCAGCCGAAGACATCATGCGCAGCCTCAACCAGCAGTTACCATCTTCGCCAACAAGATTCTCCCACCAAAAAAGCAGCAGAGTGTCCCACGACAGGACACTGGTGAGTCTTAGGGGCCTGTTGGGGCTCGACCTTCAAGGTCCTTAATTTTGGCAACTCCACGGTTTTGGCACGAAGCTTGTAAGCGGAGTTGCGACCCAAAATAGTATTGGGGGTGTCGGGGTTGGGTCAAAGCCCCTCTTTTTGTAAATAACCCATGGTTTAAGCCCAGGGTTTATGGTTTTTGGGTGCCCATGGTTTAAGCCCATGGTTTTGTAATAGTGCACTTGTATAAATAGGCACTTATGTAAAGGAGTCAGGTTAGGCTTTTGATGATGATGATTTGATGCGAAGCTAAGGCTTTTTTTTGTAAGAAAGGTTAAGTCCCAGCTGTGTGCGTGGATGACCTTTGCAGCTGTGTGCGCAGAGTGTTTTTGTAAGGAAGGTTAAGTCCCATATATGTGCGTGGATGACCTCTGTAGCTGTGTGCGTAGAGATCTGTAGCTAAGTGCACAACTTTGGGGGATTGAAGAGATCTGCAGCTGAGTGCGCAGATCAGAACTATGGTTTTTGTAAAGAGGTGAATATAAATGTAGTTCTATGGATGTAGCCCCTACATGGGGGGCGAACCATGTATATCTTGTGCCGTGGTGGTTCTGTTGTTTTGTTTTTGTTCTGTTTATGCATATGTTAAGTAGATAAGAATAAAGTAAGATAAGCTGTTAAATAATAACTTCACTGTGAATTCCCAGTTAAGGGTTAAGTAAGTAACTGTATGTTTATATAGCTGTGAATCTAGTTAAGTGAATGTTGAAGCTATTTATTGTATGATTATTATTTGTAAGACTAAAGGTACAGTAATATCCCTCTTGCGCCTGCAAAAACCTGATTCTGTGGCACCCCATAGCTGTTTTGGGTGAGACTGCAACCTGTTCGTAGGTTGTTGCCGAAAGGGCCAACACTATGGGTATTTTTGTTGGTGCGAAGTTAAAATTATAGAACCTGGGTCTGCCCTAAGCCCAACATACCTCAGGCTCAAGTCCTCATGCTAGTCCTAGATCCTATCATGGTCTCTATCTGGGACAATACCTCTCTCCTCCTCGAGATGCTTGTGCCCCATGGCATGCAATTGCAATCCTCAAAATCACATCTCGAGAACCTAGAATGCATGCTGCTGGAAGATGAAGAGTAAGGGAAAGTTCCTAATCTGTGAGATCCCCTATATCCCACTCATCAATACCCTCGATGAAAATAGCCAACCGGTTCTCTAACTCAGCTAAGGCTATGGCGGTCGCATCTCCACCAACTACACCCCTAACAGAACCACCTATAGCTCCCCCAATTGGAGCACCAACATTACTAGTACCACCCATGGCAGCCCTAGATCCCTTATCAACCCGGTGTTAATGGTGATGCAATATATGAGATGGGGGCACTGGTCCAACATTTCCATCACTAGGAACAACAAGCAAGTCATCAATATAAGTATAGAGTCAAAGTATGTACATAAAACAAATACAATTACATAAATATATATCAATATACTAACTATGCTCAATGCGTACATGTCTCATGCCAACCACCTAGAGGCAGTGGAAGCTCAAGGTCTCCGATGTAGTCCATGCCTTTCCAAATGTACTGCTCCATCACCCTGATCCGCTACAACCAAACCTCCATAAAGATAGGATTAATGTAAGCCCCCACCTCATCTCCCTTTAGGTAGAGCATCACATAACTCCCCCAAAATACCTTTTGTGGCTCACAAGGCCCCCACATCGGCACAAAAACCACAGGTTGCAATGAAGGGAACTACTCAAAGAACAAAGCACTAAGGACACTCTCGTGACATAATTTCCTCTTCCTCCTATGATGCACCATAACCATCCCCTCCATGATGCTCTCTCATAGCATCGACCCCCACGCCACCTACTTGCATTCCAGTACATGCTCTACTAGCAGCAACTTCCTGGTTGAAATCCTATGCATCGATGTAGAACCCAGGACCCTCAATACTACTATAGCCAATACCTACACCCTCATGATCACCAAACTCGCCACCCTAATATTCCCATGGTCATAATCCTCATTCGATCCTCCATAATAATGATTGATCAACCACTTAATCGAGCATCCCCCACTCATTAGAGAGCTAATCAACTCCCTCATCCCATGAGGGCTCAAACCTGCCAAGAAATAGAGGTCTTGAGTAGTAATGTACAAGTCACATCCACCCACAAGGAACATGGAACATCTTTGAATATGTGTTAAATATATCTTGAATAAGACTTTTATTGATATTTTAAAGAAAAATTATGGCTATGTACCCTTGTTTATTTAAGATGGAATAAAGTGTGAATCAAACACCACTTCTCTCATAAATAATTACAAGCAATATTGATGTGAGACTAGACCATTCCATTATTTCTTTTGCAATGAGAATAACATTGCATTATGTCTTTTGCATAGAGACTAAACCATTGCATTATGTATTTTGCAATGAGACTAGACCATTGCATTCTGTCTTTTGCAGTTGTTTTCTTATTTATTTATTTATTTAAATTTATGATCATGGTTGTTCGAGATTTTTTAGTTGTGAAAATAGCTTTATTTGAATATGTACATAAGTTTCATTTTCATGTTTTGGCTTCTTTAAATATGTTCTTCATTGCAGTGGTCCTAGTATTTATTTTGGTAGTTTCAATGAAATGCATAAATGCCATTATGAAATATAACAACAATGGGGGCTCGAAACAATGGCCATAGGCTGCTACAAGGGTGGTTCTCAATCTTCCTCATAAGTATATATTAGGGGGGTTTCAAACTTGCCTCATTGGTTGTTATGAGGGGGGTTCTACATTACCCTCATAGATTGTTACAAATGGGGTTTCTAAACCACCCTTGTAAGTTGCTACGACAAGTGTTGTAAAACTCCCTCATACATTGCTACAAGGGGGTTTCTACACTTCCTTCATAAGTTTCTACAAGGGGAGTTATAAATCTCCCTCATAAGATTTTATGAAGGGGGTTTCTAACTGGCCCCAAAAGCTGCTACGAGGAGAGTTCTAAACCTCCCTCATAGATTACTACTAGTGGGGGAGAGGGGGGGTGCTTCTAAAATTCCCCCAAAAGTCAATCCTTTTAGCAGCAATTTTTGAATAGATATAAACTACCCCTATAGATTGCTACGCAAGGGGTTTTCAACTGCCCCTACAAGTCACTTTTAGGGGGGGGTTCCAAACCCCCCTTAAAGGAACCACTGCTAAAAGTCAATCCTTTTAGTATTGTTTTTTGAAGAGATATAAACCGCCCCCAAAAAGTGACTTTTAGGGGCGGTTCAAAACCAACCCTAAAAAGTGACTTTTAAGGGTGGTTTCAAACCCTCACCAAAGTCATTTTTTGGGGGTGGTTCAAAACCACCCTAAAAGTCACTTTTGGGGGCAGTTTATATTTCTTCAAAAATCACTGCTAAAAGGTCAATCCTTTTAACAATGGTGCCTTTAGGTGGGTGGGGGGGGTTGAAAACCATCGCTAATGCTAAAACCCCTGCCAATTCCACTTTTGGAGGAAGAAAAGTGACCGCCTCTAAATGTGTTTTTGTAGTAGAGTTAGTGACTTCCCTTGAGAAAAATCTACTTATGTGGTATAGGGTTTGAGTGGGGATGAAAATACCTAAGCAACTAATGACAAATTCTTTGACCAATGGATTGTGTGATCGACACAACTAATGAAGAAATCTAAGGAGGTGATCATCTATGTTACGTTGAAAACTTCCTATGGCTTGGGGTGTACCACAACAGACAGAGAAACCACAGAAATCAATCTCTCCCTAGTATGGTCACCAATTCTGTTACGGGGATCTACTTCAACCATTCGGAATAAGGTATGATTCGAGATCCTCAACAATCTATTCACAGTTGTTAGATTGCACTCTAGTACCTTGATTCCCATTTTCATTATCGGTGGGTGATCTCGCATCTGTTAATGGTATACATCAATGACCGGTAATCAAATGATAGACTACTATGTTCGACCTTGACACCTATATTCACATAGTAGGACATGTACTCGTAGTGGTTGGTGTAGAAGAATTTCCAGATCAGTGGCATTCCACATATGCTACCTCCTTAATCATGCCAGTGTTCATGAGATTTCAGCTCTCGTGACTTGATTCCAGTGTATGTCAGATATCTTCAGCCATTATGGAGATATTGATCCATTGTGTATCTTCAGTTTCTATGGAGATCTTGATCCTTTGTATATCTTCATCATGGAGATTCTGAAATGTACATGGTGATGACCACACATGTCACATTTTGTATATCATGCCTATTCATGGCCATTGTGCTCTTATGTATCCGGGACTGCTATATGTATTTACAGTCATATGCAGAGATTGATTATTGGACTATACTGATGGATGGTTGGTTCTTCCACCTGGTTCTTCATCACTCCACTTCTGGGATGGATTTATAATGTATTTCGGCCATCATGTTACCCCTCTGACCTCACACATTAGGGGGCATCTGTTACAGCTGATTTTACCACACATGGTTGATCACACTTTTATGGCCTTCCCTATCCCTCTACAGACTCTTTGGATGCCATGGACCATTATTGTACCTTTGATGTTTCCAAGATAATCCCTAAAAACACCTATTATTTGTTGTACATGAATTTTAATCCCTTTTTCATGATATACGTGGATATTGACCTTAAACCCGCGTACATCGAGATGTGTGCATAAGTCCAAATATTTTTGGAGTTTTCCTTGATGTGGATCCAAATAACTTGTCTCTTGGCCTTCCATATGCCTTGAGATTTCTCGGATTTGACCCTCCATTACCCCTTTGGAGTACCATATAAGGAAACCCTTGGATACATTGAAGAAGAGGAATTGTAGAGCAAGAAAACTATAGTCCATTGTTGCCATAGCTTGCTTGTACTTGAGTTTGCATCCCTTTGTCCCTTGGAGCATTTTGTGTTCTTCCCAAGATTGATTTTTCTTGTGAGCTTGCTATCGAGAGATGGAGGATTGAGGTGGTGGAGGCCTAGGTGGAGGACTCAGTTTCTCCGGTTCGCAGACGTGACAACAGAGGTTGTCACTTGTGTAAGCTCTGATTTTATTAATAGAAATATCTTTTCCTGTCCAATGATGTGCATTTAAATGAATATTGAATCCATGGATCTGTTTAATTGTTTATGCATTATTGATTATAAATGCTAGATAAGGCCTAACACTATATTATATAGCATGCTCACCTTGTTTACTGTTGTTGAGAGTGAATTGCTAAAGCAAGCAGGATTGGAAAAGCTCAACGGGGATCTTCTTCAACCGTCCGGAATAAGGTATGATTTGAGATCCTTTAGTGTTAGATATTTTATTTCTCTTGCAAATTGGGAAGGGATTGATTTCTATGGTTTCTCTGTCTATGGTGGTACACCCCAAGCAATAGGAAGTTTTCTCTGTAACAATCTACAATGCAAATAACGTTTGGTCATATTTTCAGTCTTGGAGATTAAAAACATGAAAAAGTGAAATAAGATGTTACATTATATTTTTAAAATGAAAGACACAATATAGGGGGTGAACGATGGTGTCACCTACTTGAATTAGAGACTACTAGTATTGGAAACTGGTGAAAATTATCTAAAGGATAGAGTATTTGAGCATCTATGTGGTATCCCAAGTTGATCGACTTGTGGGAAAGACTTTTGTTGGATGCACCTCATTTGCAAATTTTCATGCTACGTCTCCCAAGGATACTCGACACATGTCTAAGTTCTCTTGATGTCTAAGGTTCATTTGGTGGAATGTGGTAAACTTCCACAATAGAGGATGAACATGGTCATGGTATTCCTATGATGAGGATGATGATATATTGTCAATGGTGAGTAGACCAGATAATGATGATATGTTGATTACGTCAATGTGATCGATGTTATTCAGTAAGGGGACTACCTCATCCATGGGAAATGAAGATGGTTCTTCCCTAAGGGGAGGATGGTGTTTCTCAAGTGCATTTTATCTAAGTGGACTACTCATTTTGCACACAATATTAACAACTAAAATGAGTAATTTGTTGATTATCCACATGATCTACATGGAAAAGTGGCTTGGGCATGGTTTAGCTCATGCATCGGTTTAAGTGTTTGAGGGGGACAGTTAGGTATGATGGTGTCAAATTTGCTTAATTCCAACATGATGCACACTCATATGTTTGCACTACTAGTGGCGGTGTTGGTGATGTTTGTACCTCTTACGATGGTGCCCTCGACATTGGCACTGATGTAGTGACAACATTGATGGAGGAAGTTTGCTGATGGTTGGGTGGGGGTATTTCAACCATGGGGTGCATGATATGAATGATATATAATGCATCTATGAACTTAGGTAGTTTATGATAGTGGTGTGTATAATTTCCAAATCGAGAGAAAATGGTGCAGGCATGATTAGTGCACAATGCCTTTATTTTTTTAAATGTTGGGGAAGATTGGTGTGGTTGATGTTCCCCTTGCTAAAGTATCGATAGAATGAGTCATACTAAAATGGGTTTTACACAAAATCCTAAGCTCTGATGAGGTGGGGTAGAGGTTAATACATGTCCTTTCTTCTCACATAGAGCGCAAGGTGGGTTGACCCTAGGTGTGGGTGTAGTATTTGGTACTATAGTTGATTTCATATTTGGTTGATTTTTTCTCCCACCATTGGGTTTAATAATGAGAACTATTGGTGGTTGGAAGGTGGTTTTGACGATGTGTCTTTGGGTAAGACTATGCTGAACTCTGGGTGGGACAATGGATTTGAAGCCATTATGGGGTAAGGTAGTGTTAGATACCACACAGGTTCCCCAAAGTTAGCCAGAGTAATGTGAATTAGGCCATTACTGGTGTCCCTTATACTCCCATGGGGGGAGACAAAAAAGGGATTTGAAATATTGGTGGCATCAATGGGGTTAAGATTTGTTTAGTGTCACAAATTTTAGGGAGGGTCGATGTCAATGCTAAGGGGGCTTGCAACTCATCTTTGGAGGTGAAGATAATGCACATTAGACCATCTATAGAGGTGGGTATTTTGGGTGGAGGACCCAAGTATTCTCCCAACAATTTATGATCTTTGTAAATTACTAAACCAATATCAACATACTAAGGGGAATTAGCCAATCCTACGGTAGGTAGGATGTTATCCGGGTTTGTGTTGGTATGTAGGTCATAGTAGTCTAGTTGGTCAAGAGTGACAAATTTTCCATTGTGGGGAACATATTGATGTGGAAAAATGATGAGGTTACCACCTTCATAACGTATATATAACTACATCCCAATAAGATGTTATAGTTTAGTTGTGCATTGACTACCTCAATATCCAATAGTACCATTTCCCCCCTAACTCGATGGGGACATTCTGGTACAGGCCCAAAGGTTTTGATAGCCTCCCATCATAAGTGTGGAGAGTGATAGATGATGGTGCCAAGTATGGTGAACTTAGAAATTTCTAGACATGAGTGGACATCACACAAGTCGATGCTCCTGCATCAATGATGCATTGATATATGATTACACTACAACAAATCCTGGAATTAGCGTCCCTTTTTAGTGTAATTTTTTTTTACATTGAGTGGTCAAACTAGACCCTAGATGGGACGAGTCATGGACAAAACTTAAAGCGTCCCGAAAAACGTCTTTTTTTGCTTCCTAAATAGCATCCTTTATGACGTCCAAAATAGTGTCTCTTTTTTTTCTTCTAGAATAGTGTCCAACTTTGCTTCCTAAACAACGTCGAGGTTTGCTTCCAGAATAGCACCCAACTTTTCTTCCTAAACAACGTCGAGGTTTGCTTCGTAAATAACGTCCTTCTTTGCTTCCTAGCGAGTGTCCGTTTTTGCTTCTTAAATGACACCCCCGTTAGCGCCATATTTGCATCCTTAATAGCACCATGTTAGCATCCAAATTAGCATCCATTTTTTCTACCACTTTAGCATCCCATTTTGCACCATGTTTTACTTCCAAATATGTGCCAATTTTTGCTTCCAAATTTGCACCAATTTTTGCTTCCTTTTTTGCATCATGTTTTTCTACCAAAATGACACGAAATATTTATTCTATTGTTGCACCATATTTTTCTTCCTATCTAGCGCCATGTTTTACATCCAAAGTAACATCTTACTTTGCCACCATATCAACGCCATGTTTGGCTTCATCATTAGCGCCATGTGTTGCATCCTTTTTAATTCCTAGTTTCACGTCTCTCATGTTTTGGTCACTAATTTAGTCGTTTTTAGTATTTAACCGATATTATAATATCATTAGGGCATGGAGGAATCAAACCACCAACCTCCTGCTTGTAAGGCAGGTGCTCTTCCATTGAGCTAGAACACTTTAAGAATTTGAGAACCTAACTTATAGAGCCTTCTATAATGGTAAAAATGATCAATACACAACTTTGAGTATCTAATGGTCGAACAAGGCAACAGAGAAAGAGGATTTTGTAATACCAAAAAGGATACTCATCAACATCAATAGTGTTGCATGTATCAGAAGATAACAATGTAATAATACCAATTTGGTTACCTAAAATCATGTAGCTTGGGAATTCTGGTTATATCAGGACCTGATAAGCCATGTGATTAGCAATACACAATAGTGCATGCACATGACCAGAGAAAAAAGCAATGTTACACCAGTCTAGCTAGCAGCCAAATTATGACAACCTAGTTACAAACATGTAATATCTTGCACCTTATTCTAGTAGACAGACAATTCTACTGTTGGTCCTAGCTGCATGTGATTACACACGATATAAGTTATAACTTATGTACCAACATAATTACTTGCATAAGATCAGTTGTAACAGAGTGGGGAAACAAGAGTGAAAACAAAGAGAGTGTGCCTTGAAACAGATTTTATATCATTGCAATGAATTATGAATTGTCGATTCAAGCATTTAAAAGCATGAGAATTGAGAATTAACTGCATAAATGCATCTGGGAAATAGCATGAGTGTTATAAGGAAACTTAATTCCAATGTATTTAAAGATTTGTAAGGTGCAGCAGGAATAGACCACTCACTAAATATGTTGGGGGGTGGGGGTTGAAGGCATTATGGAAGGAATTTTCAGTGGAAACAGCATACACTAAGAATCTACAATATCTTCCTGAACATAAAAAAATGGTGAGTACAAAAGAGTAATGTGGCTGAACTACACCGAGTGGATAATGGTACTCATTATGATCAAGGGATCAAAGGGATCAAAAATAAAGTTTAGAGAAAAGATTAGTACCATTTCTAAAATATTGACCATTCCAAGAACTCCCTAGGAATGGTTTGTTGGCTTCCATTTCTTATCATTTTCTGGGAACTTTTCTAGGTTGTATCCTTCAGGAGATGGGTCATTCCCATAAAACAAATGCAGTAACAATCATTTCATCCTGTAGAGCATATTTTATGCCCTCATTTGGATATAAAGGAAATGAGCGTAAAGTTTAAGAAAAACCAACAAGAAGCTTAGGTTAGTCTCACCTAATTTATTGCTAGTAATCAAATACTTAACAGAAGTCAACTATGATAATTCATCTAGTTATCAATCATAAGCTAAAGTTACCAGGATATAGATAGATATATGTACATATATGAGAACAAATTGGATACAATATGGTTGGATATGCATATATAAAAATACATGTAAAATATGTGTGAGCATGTAAAATACACGTACTTCCTAATATTTCCACAGTTTTAACAAAGTATTTCCCTTGTCTTAATGTATTTCCTAATAAAATGCTCTACAAAAATAGCTATTGACCCATTTTCAATTTTTCATATGGCATAGAGTTCCTATCGAAAACGTTCTTAAGCTCATAGCTTGGCCAAATGGAAGGGTGCTATCCTCAGTGGGTGTTATTGAATAGTTAAAAAATGTATAGCTGTGTTTTTTTCAAAATAAGGCCCAAATATGTACAACTGACAAAGGTTTTCATAATTTCATATAAACTAAATGTGTACCTCGTGAATATGACCTCGCTTTTGAAAAATCCTATCCTCTTATGTTCCAATAGCCTGAATAAAATGCTCCACCTTGTCCAATATTACCTGCATGATAAAATGTTTCACATTTTAGTGTGATATCATCTTAGCTAGAAATCCTAGTTGTATCCAAACCAGTTAACACCCTTTCATTCAATGTTCAGTAATTTCATACACAGGAGACGTCCTATAGCCTTTATAAAAATCCATGTGCATTTGAATTTTCAGAAAGAGAAAACACTATATAGCTTTAATGCCAGCAATTGGATAAAGCTAGTTAAGATGAACTTGGTATCATTTTCATCAATCTGGGGACATGAGATCTTGCGATTCAAGTGATAATTAAAATTTCAAAGGCCACACAACTTCAGATTGCAAGATTTAGAAGACCAAAGTGAAAATATTACAATATCTAGTAACATATAGTGAAGTCCTTCGGTCAACATAATATTTGCCAACAAAAATTATATAATAAATGCAATTAGTGTCATAATAACTCGCCTACATCTGTCAAATAGCCACACATTGCACTAAACTCTTTCTTGTATACAGCCATAAGCAAATTAATTGAACCCTGTAAAATAGAAAATAGCCACCAACAAATTATCTTCCAATATTGTCACAAAACCAAAACAGAGAATGTGAGCTGTAAAAAAAGATCTATAATAAACTATCTACACACTAGAGATAATCATGCTTAGAAGTTAGAACAACAATAAACTTGGACATAAAAATATTCCAAGCGTTTCAACTAAACTGAATTTCAGAACATAATGTAAATTTAGATAATATTTATTCAGCGACTATTTAAGGAATTAAAATAGAATATAGGAGGTGTAACATATCTACATACAAACCTCATGAATTTCCAATGTAGGAATGTGTGGAAGGAAATCATTGCCAACAAAGAAACAGATGAAGACAAAATCATCCACAACCCATTCAAAATCAATCTCTATTGGAGGTTTTGGAATCTTCATATCATACTCTAAATATTCACGTAAAACCCAGATGTTGACGAACTGCCAAATATTTGAGATATCAGAAACAAGTTAGATGTAAAAATAATAGTAAAACATCCACATGATCTATAATAATCTTGAAACTTGCTTTAATTATCATGACCTAAATGGGACCGTTATTAGTATTAATGCAACCATATAATATTAACAAAAAGAAAAAACCTCCAAGCATGCATAACCAAAATCCTAACATAAAAAATTATGCATATATCCGACTTACCTGATAAGGCTTTTTAGGATTAACATTCAGTTCACCACCTTTCTCGTCAAAATCTCCTTGCTTTCTTTTTGGCTGTCCTTCACATGCATTTGCAAAATGACCAACCTGACCACAAAGGAAGCATTTGTCTTATTGTCCAGGCGTAACCACATTCTGCACAATTACATATATAAGGAAAGAGGCAATGTTATCATATTCCTCTCACTATTTTTAAAGACTATAGTAAAAGAGATGACAATGCGATTTGAATGTATTTTAGTCATACAAACCTATCAGGCAATTTAAAAATTTCATCTTGAACAAAGAATGTGTTAATTTCTGTTTTTCATAAAGGACAAACTATTAAAAGAGAGTCTCTACTTTTGTGGGGATGATTTTGTCACTGACCATGCTTGGCTATGGTGCATGTGTAGCATTTCTAAGCATAACTCCTACCCTCAATGGTTTTTGGTATTTGTCTCCCGGTAACACTCAAGAGTAAAGCCTAGAAATGGGGTTAAGTATTGAAATTTGAACATAGATGAGTAAAAAGCCTAGACATAGTGCTTGTAAGCATGTGCAAGCACTAGAGAGTTGTTTCCATGTCGAAAGTAGTTGATCTTAACATAAGAGGGCAGCCCACACTTCCTCTTGTGAATTTTCTATGTGATGGCATTGCCTGTTGGGGACTCACTAAACAAGCGAAGACTAGATTTTGACTTGGAATTATCTATGTGATGGAATTGCCTGTTGGGGCCTCACTAAACAAGAAAAGACTAGATTTCGACTTGGATTCAATTAGCTACCAATATAGGCCATCTCCAAGTCTAAGAATGAAAGATATTTGCATGTTGAAGATGAGAATGAATTCTGATTGAAGATTTTAGATCTAAAGATTTCTCAAATTAGAGAATCAATGAGCAGACTTCTATGCTATGGGAACAAGCAAGCAAAAAACTAGAGCCATATCCATAGCCAAAGCTAGTAGCTAGAGCCATGAGCCAAAGTTAGAACTGTAGAAAAGAGCCAGATTTGACAACCGTATTCCAAAGAAGTATATGTAAGGCACACTGATCCAAAGTGAGATTTACTTCTAAGTTTTTGGAGACCAAAAAGCCTGTCAGTGGAGAAGTGTAATCTGAAATGGGTACAAAGATTTTGAACAAAATGAATGGGTTTTAAAGCTTAGTACACAAAAACAATTTGATGACGTATGAGGGTTGAAACAAAAAAGACAATGCAAGCAATACAAAATTAAATGAGCGAAAACATAAAAAAAAGAATTAAATGAGAAAATAAAAATAAAAATACGAGAGAAGAGAGATGGGAATAGGAAATGAAAGGTGAGGTCTTTGGAGCTTTATCATCTTGTAATTGCACTTGCAAAGGGTTTTTTGTTGGCCAAGAGGTGAGGATGCACAAAAGATAAGTTGTCTAAATTGTTGAATGGTCATGGAGCCATGAGCTGCATTGTAACTTAAAATTGTTAAAATGAAGGTTGAAAAACATTTGAAGCTGCTCTTCATATTTGGGTTTTTAAGGTAAAATCTATGAGTTTTATTCTGTGTAATGGTATTGTTACATTCTGCTTCCCTAAATAATTTTTATGATAAATTTCAAAATATAATCAAGCCTGGCCCATCATATTGCTATTTCCAACAGGAAAATATCCTACACCATTCATTTAATGGTGTCCATGAGATCAATGGTTGTAATAGTATGGTTGTTGAGCTACATTCTATCCTCCGAATTTCATAAATAATTATCCATTCTTGTTCTAAGAGGTCATTGAGGAACCAACATATATCCTCCTACAGTATCCCCCTACAACCATTCAATTGATGTGAAACTCTTCTCAGATGATAGTTCTATTGTTTAATTAGACCATAGTAGGAGAATTTCCTTCATCTATCTTAATCACTAGCCTTGATTGACAAAACAACACAACTACGGTTACCTGGGTTGTATTCTTACTTGGGGGTAAAGGAGCATTTGAAGCAAAGGCGTTACAATTATTCTGAACTGCTGGAGCATTTTATTTTTATTTCCTGTGGGAAATGCTATCTCAAATGCTAGAGTAATTTGTTAGAATTGTGGTTGGTCTGCCTTTGGATTGCAATAAATCATTCCTTCCTTGGGTGACAATGAATGGAAAGAATATTTAGAATGTTCCTTTCGTTGGTAACAATTAAAGAGTAATAAAAATCTCATTGAAATCAACATTTTTTTGTGTTTTTAAATAGAGTTTAGAAAGGACACTTGATTGGGTACACCATACTCTAATTGCATGAGCAACAATTTGTAACTAATTGGTAAAATAATTAATTGAAAAACATGTATAACCAGTGTGGGTGTAAAAAATATGGTGAGTGTACCAGTGTACAAAATTTTCAGTAGTTCACCACTGGGCCAAAACAGCTACATCGTACAATTATGTAGACATGCCAATTCATAGAAGTTTTAAAGAGCCCAACCAATGTTCAAAGTTGTCAAGGAAAAGCTCTAATTGGAAAAAAGTTCAATAAGAATTTCTGAGACTAACATGGGTGAGAAAAGACATTCAAATTCTTTTAGGATGATGCAAATACACACAGATAGGACATGGCAGTTTTATTGAATTATTTTGATGATAAACTCTACAGTTTTTCTTCTAAGACCTTTTGCTTTTGTGTTGAATTACCTAAATCACTAATGTGCTTTTAAGAGTGGACAGAAAAGAAGGGCACGATACATCCAATGAAGAAGAAATTGTATTTACTTACATGATGCAAATTGCTCTACAACCCATACTAGTGTAATTTTATTGTATTTCCACCTTCATCAGTAGTAAAACCCACATGCAAAGGCTGCATTTTTTTTATTCATCAGTATCAATGAGTAAGTTTCCAATACAGGCAGTGACCTTTTGAAGTCAAAACAAAAAACAAAAAGCCTTTGTACATTTTAATTTATCCTTTCTAAATTTTCATGCAGTGAGCACATGTATTTGAATTTTTCATATGGGAAATTAATAAATAAACAGTAGAGGACCTGATGGATATCTCCCATGAAATGAGAGAGAAATAGTAAGGCTTCTGTTAAATTATCTGCAAGTTATACAACTATGCATTAGTATCCATTAGTAAAATAAGACAACATTTAAATATAATTTACAACGAAAGAAGCAAAATGAGGAGCACAACACAGATAGACAACTCATTCTAATAGGATGACTATCCAAAAAATCATACAATTTTCACCAGTGGCTCTGCTGCCATAATTTCCAAGCTGGGAAGTGTAATTTTTTATGGCACCATCAACACACATGCCTTCCTCTCCTTCAGCATTATGGCAGTCCCCTGTTTGCAAACAAACATAAAATAAAAAATGCTCTGATAAGGATGCTACTCAGATATTTATATGTTGCATACCCTTCAGTATCAGTGTCTCCTGAAGATACAAATAATTCTCTTGAGCAATTCAAGTTATACCCATCTTATTATGAAAAACTCTACACACCATGACAAATAGAAGACAAAATTGATGAGCAAGCAAAATGAGACTATTTGATAAGAGACAAAATACCAAATTAAAATAGCTAATCATGAGAATGAAGTGTGTTTTGGAAAATAAAACTTACTAGAATATGTATAGGTACACTTGTTATCTAGTGTGTCAATGAAATGTAATGGACTTGACCAGTGATATCTGAACTGCTCTTGATCAGCCCATGTACAAAGAGAAGAAAGATTGCCTTCTGCATAGTCAGAGAGGAGTTTGTTCACTACCGTTGATGCTTCTTCACGAAGAAGTGGCTGTACTTGTCAATAAAACAGTAATTCAAACTATTAACCAATTTATAAAACATATCAATTAATAAAACAATGGAATATATATATAGCAATTCCCCAAGTTCGCTAAGTCATGGGCTCAATTGACAGTCCTTCCTCCACCGACTTTTATATAAGGGGTCCCTCTAATGAAGGAATTTTTGAAGGCCTTAGCATCTTAGGAAACTTCTGAACAAATCGTGAAGATGGGAAATGGATAGTTCACCAAGAAATAGGAAGTGGAGGAGGTGTTTGTTAGCAATTATAGAGCAGGTTTTCCAGTGTCTAGGCCTCATGGAGCAATGCAAGGGAGCCACTAGCCATATAAAGTTGTCTTGACAGGGTCCTTAGTAGAATTTTTGAGGTGGAGGAAAGAATGTCTCAGACATCGTTTACCATGGAAAAAGTGGCATTTACCCTGATAGAGATGGTCGAGGTTAAGTTGCTAGCATTGGTGGAGGATATGTTGTTAAAATTGTATTGCTTTTTATAAAATTCTTATGAAGTCACACGAGATTTTCTTATAAGATCACATGAGATATTGTTGGATTGGAATTATTTCAGTTATAAAAATACAAGTGTTACAAATGGGTAACAAGCATTTGTTTCCTAAAGATAATTTCCTAGAGCAGATGGATTTCATCAGAAGACAGTTCATTCAAAATAGTGCCTAGTCCTCCACATCCTTTTATTTAAGAGTGACATTGAAACCATTTATGAATGTATTGATTGGTCCTATATTCTGAGCATGTTTAAGGCTTTCAGTTTTGACAAATTTATGTTAAAGCAATGAAGGCTCTCTTGCTGGAGGCTTCACTTAACTTATCTATTAACAGATGCAAGTCCGAAGGATGTGAAATTCTTCAGGTTGTTGTAGCAAGCTTTTTCACTGGCCTTAGCTCTGTGTTATGGTAGCAAAGGTCATGGGATACCTCATCTCTTCAGGGATAAGGACTTAACCATTGGTGAATGAACACTCCATAGATGACTTTTTTCATCATCCTTCAGAGCCCGGGATCCATGGAAAAAACTAAGAATTACTTCCAAATATCTTATAATGCTTCAAGATCCAAGAATAATAAGCTTATTTGACTAACCTTAGTGATCATTTATCTACTGGTGATCACATGGATAAATTGAGTATCACTCAAACTGCATTTTCACCATCAATATAATGTTGGCACCATTTGCACACAAGACCAATATGCAATCATTTCACTAAGATACAACAATGTGCACTACTCCTACCACAGAAACCAAAATGCTAAGAACATAAAAAGCTGAAAATCCCCATCATAATTTTACTTCTTTTGCAGCATCATACCTGTAACATAAACCAAAATGATAAGAACATAAAAAGCTGAAAATCCCCATCATAATAAAATAAGATTATTTGACTAACCTTAGTGAACATTTATCTACTGGTGATCACTATTATGACATGTTTCAAGTTCATGCTGAAATGGTGTTTAAAATTAGCAATATCACAACTTATCTAATTATTAGTCCTGGGTCAAGGATGATTTTAAGGAACCATACTTATTTAAAAGTGTATAAATGTTGGCGAATATTACCAATTCTTAAAATACCAAGTATAAAATGATTGGTGATATTTTTCAAAAAATATTTTAATTTCCAAGGATTTTATATTGTTTATATAATAATTTGGCGATTTTTAGGGTGAAAAAATTTTACCTCATCAAAATTGGGCAAAATAGGGCTTCAAAAAATGCAAAATGGTGAATCTTTTTTGGGAGAAAAACATTGAAAAATAGCCCACTGGGCTAAAATTTGCCCCTAAAATTATCCCTGTCCTGGGTTTTAAAAAATCTAGCGAATCCAAATACAGATCCTAGTAACTTAGTCCATTCCTAAGAATGATGTTGACTCTCAAGTATAGGGCAAGAGTTTATTTTTTGGGAGCTTTGGAAACAATCCCAATTCAAATGTCTTCAAGGCTAGGATAAATTCCAAATAGCGAAGAAGCTCAATAGAAAATGGGGTTTCTAGATATTAAGAATAGATTTTGAATAAAAGATTCTAGTCCATTAAGAAGAATACAGGTTCATTTAAGTCATACTTTTTGCGTGGATAATTTTTAACAATATTTTGGCAATTAAAAGCTCATCTATATCCGAATTGAACAATGGATTATGTTGTTTGCCAACAAGAGGATATAATAATAGCCTGTTTCTAAAAGATGTAAGATGACTCGACCCTGGAAGAATTAGATTCTAGTAAATCTCTCAAAACCTTCTGTAGATCCAAATTACTGGAAACAGGTAGTCTTAGAAGAAAACAGATTATTAGACAACATGGTAGAGTGCTTTGGGGAGCCATTTGGCTAATATGTTTCTCCTTGCCATGGAAGAAGAGATGTATGGATACTTCTTAAGAGGACTCCACTAAGCATAACTTGGAAAAAAGTCTCCACCTTGAGAGTTGACTTTGTAGCTAGGCTATCCGTTCCTAAGAATGATGTTGACTCTCCAGTCTTGGGGCTTAGGAGGGAATAACTACCCTACTTCCTTAAGTAGTGGGGGAGAGCCAAATTAGTAGTTTTTTAGTCCAGTGATGTAGTAATTATTATAATCCTATTAAAAATTCAAGGTAATACAAGATCCATTTTCTTCAAATAAAAAGATTAAATAGTCAGGTTCCCTATGAGAGGACTCTTTTGAAATAAATCATAAACTCATTCCTCCACTTTTATAAAGCACCCTTTTTTCTCAAGGAATAGAAAGAGGGATATTTCTTCTTCCAAAAATCCCACTTATAGCAACAAATGTTTAACTTTAGAATTACAAATATCCTCATGGGTATCTGACATTAGTTTAATAATTTAATTTAGAAACAAACCACCAAATTCAATTTGGGCAATTTGAGAAAAAACATTTTTTTATTTTTTTTAGTTTCCTTTTCAATTTCTATGAAAAAATCAATTATCATGGAACATGCTTCAATTGATGATTCCAGTTGAATGTAAAAATAACCTCTAGTTGTCACTGAATTTTATCCTGATTTTTTAAAACAAAATGTACAAGAATAAATAGAGAAAGAAATATCACCCATCCTGCTACCAAGAGCACAACTCTGTACATATGGATCTCAATAAGCATAAGATTATTACAAAGAAATAGAACATAAGCAAATTCAGCAACAACAAAACTTTTATGTGCACATCTAGTATGAAGAAATCGATTTTAAAATTAAACTAAAATAAAGAATTCAATTGAAGATATAGCCTATACTATAAAAAAAAATTATGGAGAAGAAGTTGTAGTTCACTACATTCCAATCGATGTATGCAGAAGTTGTAGTTCCTATACAATTTCTAGTTCCAAGCCATATGGTGGCAATAGAACAGTATCCAGATGATACAGAGAGTTTACAATAAAGACTACAAAATTTATGTGAACTTGATGAGAAGCAACTAACAACATATTGGATGACTAAAGTAGCCTAGCAAAGAAGAAAACATTAGCATTATCTACTTAAAAAGGGTGAATTGAATTTAGGAATGTTAGCATTAAAGTATACCAAAAATGTGAACAAAAGAGGTGGAAATTAACATTAACATGAAGTATCCCTACAAAACCCAAGAGATATTGGAAAATGGGGCCATTATATTACCTAACTTGGATACCACAATGCATTAAGATAAATGTCAATGCCTCCAAACTTATGATACATTATAGAAAGAAAACAATTAAGGCCAACTGTATCCATATTACTGAAGGAAAAAGGAATTGCATGGATAATCTATGAAATCAAAAATTGCAAAAGTGCCCATTGGCACTAAGGAGACGTGACCTGTGTATATAGACACCTAAAAATAAGTTTTTTAAGAACGCATGATAACATCTTTGGGAAACTATAAGAGGAATGCCTATCAGCACCTAGGATGGGCACGAGGCATTTTAAAATTTTAGATGGTGTCACAATTATGAGCTTCAAGCTGTCTGCCTATCAACACCCAAGGAAAAACATTTACTCCAAGGTTGGTCATGGGGTTAGATAAATCAACAACATATATGCCCATCAGCACCAAGAAATAATGTGCATGTCAATCAGTGCCCCATAATAAACACTGTATGCAGGTATAAGGTAATGGAGAAATGGAACAATATCTGTGTCGATTGGCACTCAAGGAAGGATATGCATGCCAATCGGCACCCTATCAAAGGCAGTTGCAAAATTTTTAAGTACATACGAAACCACAGAATAAGGAGTCATTGGAACTCAAACATCAATGAAGCAATCATGTAATGGATTCACATTATGAGGTCATTACTTCGCTTCCTTTAATACAATATACTAACGTAAGCCACGTCAACCAACACTAAAAAATTTGAAAGTGCCAAATATAGGTAGATAAAGAAGGAACACTTGGAACATTTTTTTTCTTTGAAAACTAAAATAGATTGTGCATTAAGGGAAGGAAAAATGATAAAAGTGTAGCAAAACACCACTCCTAGACAAAATGATGGAATCATTAGAAGTGGTGAAGAAAATAAATATCTGATGGATCTCACAGGACAATTATCAACGAAGGACATCTTTTCAGAACAAGGATGATTCAGATGATTGGGTTAGACAAGTAGGAGGATACACAATCTTGATTCTTAACCATGTGAGCTTTTGAACCAGTTCAGGAAATTTTAGAGAATAAGGTCGAGGCATATGAATGTGGGAACTTGGGAAGAGAACATGCATATTGAAGTCTAAATATGGTTAAGTTCTCAAGGGTTACTTGATAGAGGCAAATTAGTGGATAAATTCATGTTTTCAACCAAAGAAAACCCAACATTCATCACACAGAACACTGCATTTTAGATCATTACCAGACCACAAAATGAAAAGGGAAACGCATGAAGGTGACTAATTTCTAAAATAAATTGTTGCAACTGGTTTCAAAATTTGTGATTTCTGGAATCTAGATTATTTTGTATGGGGAGAATATAAAATTCCCAGCATTTCCAAATAGATATCAAAGAGGGGCCTCAAATCCCATTGAACATATGAGGAGCTTAGTTACATTTACTAGTTAAGAACAAGGCAGTGGTAGAGTAATTAATGGGCTTTTTCCAATCAGAGCTTACCCTGCCCCTTGGAGTAGTTTTTTTGATATTTTTGGCAAGGTGGTCTGCCCTCTCTATAGATGCATACCAATGGGCTTTTGCCATTCAGTTCCCCATGGTCTTTGGAGAAGCTTTTTTGGATCTTGTTGGGGAGGGTGATTTCTAAAGTGTCCAAATTGTACTGTGGATTATTATGAAAACAGATAGACATTGATAACCAAATTTTTTGCATGGATTGTGAAAACATCACAGTGAGAACATGGAGTTAAATTGAAGCCCTAAAACTGGTTATCCCAAAATCAAAAGTCATTGTTACATTATCAATGTCACATAGTCATTCAATTGCAGAGAGTAGATAAAGCCTTAATATTTTGAGGAAAAACATGAACATCCCTACAATTATGGGCTTGGCTTCCTATTTCATGTGGGACTAGGGCGTACAATGGTCCCCTCTATCAACGATAGAAAATAAGGCATACATTCAACATTAAAAAAGAAGTTCAGCAACGCCATGGATGAGAACATACAAAAAACAAAACTAGCAGTTAAAGATTCATTGGCATATCATACCTAAAACAAACGATCACTCTGCTCTCTGTTCTTCCAAAGATTCATAGGTTTCTCATCCTCTTGAATGTTATCAAAACAGATTCCACTCACAGACTCTCTACCACAAGCAAGCTAGAATTTCTTTGTCCAAAAAATAGGAGACCTGAAACAACAACCAGCGACACATACCTCCATGGCAGGCCCAACAACACTCCAAGATCTTCGCTCAGTATTTCCTCCTCCCAAGAATAGAGAGCCCACGAATCCCGCAGAGCAATCCATCCTCCATTCAAATGTATCATTCAATATTTGCAACTTTCCACTGACCAACAAAACATCCTTATCATAAGCTTCAAATTTAATGGATCCTCCTATGCGAACAATGTATGTACTGACATAAGTAACTTCTACGGATTTCTTATCAACCATGTCCCTGCGCAAAAATGAAGAAGCAATATCAGAAGGAACAATGCATTCACCATTCACTTTGACTCTAGAAGTAAAATATGTGGGAATGCAGCGGAGGGTTAAAAACTGCGGAGCATTTTCAAGTGGGCATGATCTCAAGCGCATACAAAATACTCTCAGATCTAGTCATTGATTTGAAGTAATGAGGTCCATCAGTGTCATTCCCCCACCATATCATGACCTGTCGCTATGCTGTCTATCATCTAAACCCAAATCCTAGATATTTCCTTGTCTATAAAATCCTACAACTCTAATGGTGATGGCCCTCTCAAAAAGCCACGAGCAAAAGATTGGTTGATATTTCAGGGTTTCAGGGAGCAAAACCTTTCAATTCTATGAAGATACGAGTTTTTTGAGATCTTCATGTATGTGGAGTTGTTGAAGGGATTATACACGAGGCTCCATTTTTTGTAAAGCTCTGCGCTCATTGGCTTTTTTTTGTTTGCATAAAGTGATTTGAGGCATTGGCATTATATTTTACTTTATTGGAGTATCATGTTCACATGGCGATGAACAAGGGAAGCTAGGGAGCAATGATAAAATTTGAAGGGTGGGTCTTAATTTCACTTGGAGGGGCATTTATTCTCTCATCCCTTCATCTTAAGGGTAATATAAATAATTATATTTTAATTGACAAGTATAAATTAACCAAATTTTTTCGCACAAAAAAAATGCAAAAAATAAATATTGTTTTTTCAGCGCTTGTTGTGAAAGCATGCATGTATGTGATGGAGGGGCCTAAGTCAATTGAATCCTTGCAACTCATTGCATGTTTGAGTCTAATAACAATCCACCTTTTAAATTGAACGAGAATACCAAAAGAAGTTTATCAATGGCTAGATTTCAGAAAGTTATAGGTGTGAGTAGTTAAGTGCTTGTGGCTCTAAAATTTGTTGTGTTTTGTACCAGTCCACGATTAACTGAATCCATAGTCATGGGTAGGAATTTAAATTATTTAATTAAAACAATTAATGTGTATAAAATCTATGTCGAGATCGTTTTCCATGCTGATGCTTGCCACTACCCTCTTTATTGTCTTACCAAAAGGCATGATAATGAGGAAGAAGACCTAAAATTATGGACTTCAATTTCAATGAATTCCTTGCAATCACATTGGTAAGGAGTGATAAGAATATTAGAACAATCCAACTTGTCAAATCTCAGTTGATAGTGTTAATTAAATACTTATAAGGTAAATTTAATATAAGACTTACTTATAGTTCTCTCTTACTCTTTGCATCTTGACAATTTAATATTTTATGGTTATCTTTGCGCCTTGACCCAAATCGTATTATAAGGTGAGGATGTGCAGACATAATAATCCTCAGTTATGACTATGAGATGAGTATTTAAAGAGAAGAGGATGTAAAGACAACTAATTTTTATATTTATTTTGGTAGCGTTGAGGAAAAATGTCGTGAGAAACCACAGATGTTTGGAAGGATGGAGGGAGATAACATCATGATCATGCCACTCATCAAATTGAAGACTATTCTTGAGCCAACAATTGTTTTCTTGATTTTATTAATAACCATTGTTTCTCCATATCATGTGCCCAATGACACCTCTAGTTTATGCAGAAACAATGGTTTCCACTAATCAATTTCTGCACACAGTTTGTGATCCTAGCTACATGCCATTATTTGTATTTGCATGACATCGAGTGTTCTTTATAGTTGTCATGATCCCATGATATTCATCCAAGAAATGAATTCTTGTAGAGGAGGACTTTTCAAACTGACCTTTTGAATTTCATTTTGACAAAAAAAAAGTGGACATTGGTAGTGAGGTTCACATAGGTAGTAGGCACAAATTTTTGAGCTCGTTTTGGGCCTAGTAGCAAACTAGTAGTTTTTGACACATTGCCACACTTTAGATTACAGCCCCAAGTGACTCGGGAGTCAGAGTCACATCTCGATGGCTAGTGCCTCATTGTCATTAATGATTTC
>LPNX010313049.1:25650-40606 GCA_001517045.1 Pseudotsuga menziesii | reverse complement strand
CATGACATGAGTGAGTAAGTGATTATAATTTATCATATTTACAATATTTTGAATGATGAGTTGAACTTTATAGCATAGGAATTTCAACACCTTGAGAAATTTATATTAATGGGTAATTTCAAATGTTTCTCTTCTTTTGAAATGTTGATATAAATTATACCCTTCTTTATTGGAAGGGTTCAAATTTTAAATTTTTTTTGAAGGGAAATTTTAACTTTACACTTCTGGGAAGGGCTAGAACACTTTGGAAGGGCTTTGAAGGGTTCAATTTTGAACGCTACTAGGGAGGACAATGACATAAAGAGCGTCCTGTGGTTGGTGACTATACAACAATTGAAATTTGGTTAATTATTTTGGGTCTAGGGCCATGGTATGGTCAAGTGGGCGGGAGCATTTTTAAATGTTGTTTTGTAAAATACATGGCGGAGATTAGAGTTCCATTCTATATTTATAAGTTAATAAAATAATTCCTTTGATTAAAAGACCTTAGAAAGTGAATCAAAATATTATGATCTCATTAAACAAGGATGATATAAAACAATACTATATCGATTATTTGTATAATGTATCATTTTCTTAATTATAATAGAGCAGTTATTGATATTAAAAATTAAATCCTATCAAAGTCATGGTGGGATCTTATGGAATTATTAATTTAAACCATGGGAACAACAACCTCCCAAGAGTATATCCAACATCCTGCAAGCTAGATATACCAATAACTTGTGACTTAGTAGAGGTCGAGACGTCCCGAAGGCCACTGGGGTGATCCTCTATCCCAAGGGTTGCCTACCCTTCGAGCCTAAAGGGAAGAGGTTTGAGAACCTTACAATAGACATTGCTAGAGCACTTGAGCCTACTGAAAGGATTATTTCTTTTATATGTTACTCACAACGTTTCATGAGATGTTGGTGTTCTATGTGTTCCATGGATTTACAAGGACACCTTGGTTGTAGTTTCTCAATGTGCTAAGGATTTCTCCATTGAAAATAACATAGGGGTCCAGTATCCAGTTTGGATATAACCCTAAAGACTTCCCATGCAATTCTAACAATTACTACATAGGATTATCTCATAGGATATTTTATTTTCTACAAACTTAAGATGCTCTTCAACCCTCACCCTCACAAATCTACATACCTTGAGGTTAAATTGTCTAAAAATCTAAAGGAATTTGTTTTTATCTACATTGGAAAATGAGATGTTTTAGAATCCCATTATAGATACAAATCATGCAACACCTATTTTAGGTGCCAAATACTAAACCACAAAATTAGGAAGTGCCCCATATGCCTAAACCAGAATCCATAGAAACCCAAAATCCTCTATCTACTTTGACAATCCCTTAAATCGAGGGAGGATGGGCTTAAGTTTTCCGAATAAAATCACAACCAAGCTAGTTATATGAGTTTAGCTTCCCATCCTTCCAAGTCAACCTGCCATACCATTAATTGTAGTCCCCTTGGCCACAAGCTTTGCAACTTTTTGTAGAATAAAGGCTTAGCTTAGCCCTACCAAGGTGCCCAAGGTATGTCTCATCTATGGAAAAGGGATTTTCCTACTCTCTTGAATCTTACCATTCTAAGTTCTAGAAGAGCCATTCAAAAGTCAAGGAGGAGTACCACTTCTTTCACACTCTTAAGTAGTTTTAAACCTATAAATAGCTTGGTGCTTTGATGAGTAGGGATGATGAGGAGTTCATGAACATCATGTAATCTTTTGCCTCCCTTGATCAATGACGACGACGATGATGATGATGATGATCAGGATGATGATGATGATGAAGATGACGATGAATAAGATGATGATGATGCTAATGATGATGGCGGTGAGGATGATGATGAGGATGAGGATGATGGACACGATGATGATGATGATGATGATGAGCCTTTTAAGCTTATAAGTCTTTGCTTGGTTTTCATTTATTGTGTGTCCAGACATATTTTTTGTAAATATGCTTCATCTATTTAATTGGGGATGAGACAAATAAAGCAATTTTTTTTTAGTCTGCATACTATATTGCACAAGAGATTTAGAGTACCTTATTCAGTCTGTGGGATGCATAACAGAGATTTATAATAGAACGCATTAATAAATTACCATAATCCATGAACATTGTATTGAGATGCATCCATCCTTTAAAGACAATGCATAATATACACCTTACATTACTCATAATCACTACTATCGATATCAAATCTGTACACAACGTCCATTACAATGGTTTCACTATCCTTTGATATAGGAAATTAAATTAACAATTTATACATTTATAAAAGAACTCATAACAAAAAAAATAAAAAGGATAGCATTGTCTCTCCAGAAAATCCTCTCCAAAAGTGTTAATTTTCAAACCTTAAAAATTTATGAGGTACATTTTAGTTATGTGGTGAAGTTATACTTTTTGAAAAGATATTAACCTAGTATACATATGAGTTGTTTTCATATTCCCATAACAGTGAAAGAAAGGACTAAGCATAACCCCTCCCATCACCAGTACAAGCTATCGACAGGTTTGATGGCACCTGTGCTAAGATTATGAGATGAATAAGGAAATCGCGTTGCCCCACTAAGCCATGAAAGGAATAACCCTTATTCTCCAATATGATTATGTAGTGTAGAGTATTCAATCCAAATCTCTCC
The DNA here is from genome assembly GCA_001517045.1 of Pseudotsuga menziesii. Classification (NCBI taxonomy): domain Eukaryota; kingdom Viridiplantae; phylum Streptophyta; class Pinopsida; order Pinales; family Pinaceae; genus Pseudotsuga; species Pseudotsuga menziesii. Next base: position 37,963 of record LPNX010313049.1, on the reverse strand, counting down.
GTTATGATTTCTGCATAATTAAAGAAATGGCAGAAAATTTTGAGCTCCTGTGGTAATAAGAATTAAGTAGGCACATTGATCCAAAAAGATGCAACAGAAACGAGAGGTAGTAAGAAAACTGTGGTGTCTTCAGATTCATATCAATCCTTTATAAGGTTTTCTTCAGTTCCTGCTAAATGGGTAGAGGAGAAGCAGATGGATCCATGGTTTGAAGATTCAATGTACTCTAATCATATGGATAAATGGTAGATTGGAGATAAGGATGAGATGAGTGCACATGCTAAAATGTCTACTGAATCTATTAACACTTTGTTTTTAACAGTTGATCTAAGTTCGGTGAGGGTCCCAGTCCCTCAAATTTCATGTGAGAACCCTTCAATGAGGAAAGCAGTAGGAGTGCTGTTAACATTGGGAAGGGTTCATAATCAAAAGCTACGATTGATTGGAGGTGGATCAATGGATCCAAACCATTTTGCACGAGTAAACATGCATGATCAAAGCTTCCTTCCTGGATTACGAAACGTGTTAAATATCAGAAGATTTCGATGGCTGAGATGAGTTCTGGGGCAGATCTATAGCTTAAATTAATTTCGTGATCCATACTTGTGCAGGTAAAACTACAATCTCAAATCGCGAAAGGGCGGTAGAGGTCACAAAGATCAACGGCCATGATGAGGAAGGAGAGAAATCTATGGCTCCGGTTCATTTCACAATGCGAAATAGCATGGATGAGTATCAAGGTTTCTCATTGCTAAAGTTGGTGGGGCCCACTCGAATCGACAGCTGCATGAAAGGTCGGTATTGAACGACGATTAAGAACATGTCACGATCCAGAACTTCCTACAATGTTCAGAGGAGAAAAGTTGATGGCAGGATGAATGGAACGTGGACGGTGGACATAAAAGATTCCTCTGATCGGATAGCTGAAAAGACTCCCAAGGTACAGGTTTCCCATCCAGTGTGGAAATGATAGTGGAGGAGATGTTCATGCATTTAGTTTGCATCCTTGCGGATTTGGTCGATTTCTTCAACGCCATTTGTAGCACACGTACCAAGGGAGCCATCCCTGTGGCAGAGTTGTGCTCCTTGAAGATGGGTGGATTTTGTGTGAGTTGGCCTGTGGGGGTAAGGAAAGTAACCAGTGAATCTGATACTCACATAGGGAAAAGCCAACATGACACGGGAGGCCATTCTGTTTCTGACTTCAAAAGAGCAAGGAAACGTGGGAGCATCCACTTCGTGAACTTTGCATCCTGGATCAACTACACCAGATGGAATCCACAAAAGCTTTCCCACAACCAACGGTAAGGCACCACGGCTGATGAAACAAAGTGAATAGATCCCCATCAAGTATAAGATCACTCTGCTCATGCCTTCACACATGTTGGTGCCAAATACACTTGATAACAGAGTGTGAAGGAATGTTGACCAGCCATTGTGAAGATCAATCTCGAAGCCTTATAAATACTTCTTTCATCTCGATAGAAGTGAAATAACATATATCCAGAACTCGAGTTCTACTTCTCCATGAATCTACAAGGTCCCAATAAATTTTGATAATGAAGATCTGGTTCGAGAAGCTTGCCCTTCTGGGGGTGTTGATGGTTGGTGAGAAGTTTCCGCACTCACCCATCGCCTTGGTATTTGCATGCCAATGGTGGCACCATCCATTGGGGCATAAACATGATATCCACATCTCCAACGATGTGAGGCCTGGGTGCTTACTCCTGTAAGTGTTTTTCCAGGAACCCTTGATAGCATTGCACCCACCAAAGCCTCCGCAGAGGGGGGCAGTCATCAACTGTTCCTTGTATAAGCATCTGTTCGGATGGGAGCGTCAGGGATCTAAAGCCTTTATCATTATGTTTGTGAAGTTCACTTGTCAAGGGTGATGGTGCTGGTGTATATCTTCTACACCTTATTACCTGTGGGACAGCCCGCCTCGCTAGAGGTGAGAAGTACAAGAATGACAAGCCACCCCACAGGTTCGTCTCAACTAGAAGTAATGCAACACTTTTTCCAAAGCCCATAGATGACAATGTTACCCGGTGAGGAAGGAGGTGGTGAATGTGACTAAACCGAGGAAGGATGCCAACCACTTTACCAGTGTGTGACCATGCAGAAAGATGCATTTGAACACGATGGAAAGACATGTTTCGGGCAGAGAGGGAGGCATCATACTCATCGTCCGTCATGACGACTGAGCATGTCAAACTGTTACTTGGGCCAAATGTGGTTGCTGGAACCATGATGTATGTTTATATTTGTAGAACGTGGTGATAGTCCACTCCCTGCAGTGTCAACGCCTGATGGTGACTTGTAACAATATTTTAAGTCAGTAGTCTCGGCAATAGGATTGTATAAAAACGCTCCCGATAGAGGGATAAAGGAGTTAGTGAATTGGATTGGGAAACATTCCCGGGTTGAGGCTCCCCATTTGTAAAATTTGATACCTATGTATGAATAAATTGCAGAGAAAGAACTGTTTCTCATGGTAGAGATTCATGTGTCATTGCTTTTCCCAATATGTATTTTTCTTTACGTGTAAATGTGTTTCCTATTTCCATTCCAGTTTGTTGAATGCTTTTCATGTCTGCAACTTAGTGTATAATAGCTAGGAATTCATACTCGCTATGCTCCTGTTGTTGTTCCAGGCATTTATCAATGGTTCTTCTAAATTTGCATGGAATTCATCTCGCTGGTGTTCCACGCGATGGACTGTCCCTTCTTGTCCTCTAATCACCCACTAAATATATCCTGACTGGGAGATCAATGGCTATCTTGCCTCTATTTCCAACCCCACATCATTCTTTCCCTTTCTAATCATTTCTTACGCAGGTTTCACCTTAATTTCCCATGGTCCCTTGCCCCCGATAATCCCACCATGTACCTCACCCTGACACACTTTTCGCCATTCAGGATCCTAGCCCCCTGATTATGCTAATTGAAAATATTATGTAGAGTAAAACTTTGGTGACAAATGAGAGATCCCTCTCTGTCTGCGCAGGGACGGAGGCATAGTCTAAAGCGGTTCTGTTGTTTCCCGGGAGTGGCCTCCCCTCACTCGACCTTGGGGGCTCAAATCCTGGTGCCAACAAAATCATTGGGTGATCCAAAAATGGAATACTAAAATCTACAGAGCATGACTGCACCAGTGCTGCCTTTTCCAAAGAAGTAAGATGTTTCAAAATTAGCTTCAAGGCAAGTCAATTCAATCAACACACCTCCTATCAAGGCTCATGTGTCACAAAAGGGTGAGGCTGAGAAATATGAATAAAAGTCAAAGGGCATTAGCATGAATAAATATTGTGGACTCCAGCAAAGAAAAATAGTAGAGGCCTTAAGAAATATCATGGGCATTCTGGCTCAGATAAGTTTAACCAAGGGGAATTAGCTAAAAAGTTGTCTATTCGCAAGCATGAGCAAGGGTTTGGATGCTTAAGCATTTTGATATCTCTTTTAGGAAAAAAATTGTTCCATTTCTGGTAAAATTTTATCTAAATCCTACAAAACTTGTAAAAAGACCAACAAAGAAGTGAAAGCTGGACCTTGAATTGATCAGAGTTAAGATATTAAAGAAAACATTGGTTAATCTGTAGCTAGTAAAATAAAGGCACATCATTTGATATGATCTCTATTCTACTATTCATATGATGTTTTTAGAGGCAATGTGCAAGAGGCCTTTTTTAGGGCCTCGATCAGAACTCGCCAAATGAAACTAGAATTATAGAAAAGCTAATTGACAAAACTACATAGAACTAAAGGAAAGGAAAAAAGATAACATGCTCTAAAACTTAACATATGGGTAAAACAATAAATAGAAATGAAGTGTTTTTCTAGTTTTCTTTAAAAATGTTTCAAAAAAAGACACATCTGACCTAGGTTTTTCCCTTGTAAAGTTTAAAGTCTTAGACTAATGCGATGGAAATTACCAAAAAAAGGTGATGAACTAGTATCAAGTTCCATGATATCCAATAATTAGCACAAATTCAAATTGGAAACAAAATAATGATAGAAGATTTTTTGTATATTACATTTCAGAGCTTATTTTCTCTGTTTCAATCAGGATATTGTTTGTTTAATGCAAAATCCTTTTAACAAACATCAGAACTAGTTTTTGCTCTATTTTCTGCTATGGAAATATTTGTGGGCTCATAATCCATCCATCGGGCCATAGGCCACTACTGGGGATAAATCTTTGTTGGTGTGGTGTCTTTGAATGTTAAATTGCAATATTTAGTGTGTGCAAGCAAGCTAGGAGAATTATAGATCGAGTATGGTTCTTGGTGCAAAGTTCATGGATCCCAATGATTGTTTTTGTCGATGATTAGATATAGAAACACACTTCATTCTTGCTTTGATTGGAGGTGTGTGGGGCTATGCACTAATTTTACATTGTTTATGGACATGAACGCCTACATAAATAAAATATAGCATCACACAAAAATGCTATCACATGAATCATGATCAATGACATTGACATTGATATATCTGACGTTATGTCGGACATTTTCTGAACACAATCCCTAGCTCTAAACCTAGTGGAATTCCTAGCGCAGTTCCTTTCGAAAATTTTGGCATTATTCCAGGCGTTATACCTAGATCTATAACTAGCGCTATGTTGGATGTTTTTTGGGCGTAATTCCTGGCTCTATACTTGGTTCTATGTTGAATTTTTTTCCTGTCAAAATTCATGGCGCAATTCCTGTCGCTAACCCTGGATTAATATATGGTGCTATGCTATTCAGGATGTTTTTTGGAGGCTATTCTTGGCGTTATATGGGATGGTTTTGTGGACGTTAATTGGGACGTTAATTGGGATGTTAATTGGGATGATAATTGTGATGCTAATTGGGATGCTAATTGGGACGTTAATTGGCATGCTAATTATCATCCAAAATAGCACCAACTTTTAAAAAGGGATGATAATTGGGATGCTAATTGGGATGCTAATTGGGACACTATTTGGGATTCTAATTGGGATGCTAATTGGGATGCTAATTGGAACACTAATTGGGATTCTAATGGGGATGCTAATTGGGATGCTAATTTAGATACTAATTGGGATGCTAATTAGCATCCAAAATAATGCCAACTTTTAAAATGGGATGCTAATTGGGATCCTTATTGGGACGCTAATTGGGATGCTAATTGGGACGCTAATAAGGACGCTCATAAGGACGCTAATTGGGACACTAATTAGTGTCGAAAATAGCACCAACATTTAAAAAGGGATGCAAATAATGCCATTAAAAGCACCATCCCATGGAAAAGCGTCCACTTTGTCCAAAAAATGATGAAAAATACACTAAAAGTGATAGTGGATGCTAAAAAGGAAGCTAAAAGAGACGTTAATCACGGGTTTTTGTTGTAGTGTAATGTTCTTGATTGTGATGCAAATATGAAAAACAACTTATGAGGGTAGTCATAGTTCACGTTTTTTGAGGTTGAAGGTTATATGGAATGAATCAAATGGGTTGACAACACTTAATGCATTGAGTATTTCCTTCTTCTTTGAAAGGAAATACTTAAGAACCTCTAATGTCAACATGGAAGTAGTGGGTTGATCCAATTCATCAATGATCTTGTAGCTATGGGAATCTTTCATGTGAGTGTTAGGCATAGTTTGTCTAAGTAGTGATTTTGGTATTAGATGGATTTTATCACTATTTAGGAAAAATATTTGCAGAGGCCCACCTGAGGTGGTGTGTACATCTTCCCCTTGTGAGGATTAAAGTATTCCCTAACCTTTAGAATGAGTCTATAGGTTGAACTTCTCTGTCTTCATGTAAATATTTTGAAAGTTTCCATCACCTAAGGGGTAAGGATTTGACTATTAGGTAACCACCTATTGATTGGAAAAGGGTTGTTTTAACACAACTTGTCAGGGTTGTGGTGCATTGGGTTCTTATGGAGGTTTGGTTGTGATCTTCTTCTTATCTTCAAGCATTAATTGACACTCGAGTATCAATGAGACATGGTGTTTGTAATGTCCATACTCTCTACACATGGATGAGGAAGAATAGTTCATCCTAAGGTTGGTGTTCTTCCCCTATTTAGGGGGATTGTTTTCCCCTTCATTTTGGTTGCTCGTGTTCTGGTTTTGTTGGGGAGGGGGATTGCCCCTCATCCCTATTGTTGGTTATGCCTATTATTTCATTTCTTATTCCCCTAATTCCGAGGATTAAGGGGATTATCTGGATTTAACTACTCTAATCATTGAGTTTGTTCTATGGGAGAAGGATGTACTAGATTTACCCTCATCTGAAGCATGGGGGAAGGACTAGGAGGAATAAGAAATGGGAAATACAAATTGTATCGATGTGCAATAAAATATTGGTTTGATTCTCAGTATTCTCTGGATGTAGGATTAAGTGGTGCCATTTGAGGTGGTAGTACCGAAGGTGATTTTCTAGCATTTGCATATGTACAATAGTATGGTCCATATGATAACTTCCCAAATGGAGGAGTTGGTGCAGCTATAGGTTCCAATGATATAGGTGGTCTGTCACATGCCCCAATTTTCAAAACAATTTAATGTTATTGAGGAACATTGTGTTAAATTTTATGCAAAGTTTGTAATTGATGACCAAGTGGGGTCAAGAATAATTAATGTATTTCAGAATATTTTATTAATAAATAAATAAATGATGAGACAACAACTTAGGGAAGATGTTAAATGAGTGTTAAATGGTCACTTGGTGGAGGAGAATGGGTGGAGAGTATACTGACAAGTGGCAACATCCTCAAACTACTTCTAATTGTTGCAGGTGGCAACTTCCCTATATTTGTGGTCATGATTCCCCAAGAAAGTGGAATTGGAGTAGGTGGCTCATTAAGTAAAAAATGACCCAAAAGACCTAGGCATTATTATAAAACATCCCATTGAAGAAATCTGAGGCTGCTCATTCTAGAATTGTGATCATTCAGTGTGAATGAAGTGCACATGAGAAATTTGATGGAGGGGACTTATTGAAGTGGGTTTGAGGGGTTAACTACTAAGAACTGAACTTATGCAGTTGTTAGGATGAAGTTCTTACTGCTGTGAGCAGGTTTGGATTACTGCTGTAATTTGACCATTCAGGTGACAAAAGGTATTAAGGATACATCATTCACCCAGTACTTTACCAGGAGGACCATGAAACAGGCTCAGGGGTCTCGAGGAAGTGTAGATTAAGATTTCTCCAGGAGTTGGTTGGGAGGAACATCCTCCTTAAGCTGTTTTCACCTCATCAGTTGTTAGGTTTTTATTTGTTTGGGTTATTTATAATTTATTTATTGTTTTCAACAAATGTTTACTAGTTTTCAAAGATATGCATGTTATTTTTTTGTTAGGGTTTATGCAGAAAAAGAGCATTGTGTATTGATAAAATTAGGGATATGTAGATTATGTTTAAAAACAGTAATATTTTTGCTAAATGAAAAGTAATTAGAAATAAATTACCATACTGTATTTTTCCATGCCTTGTATAGGTAGTACTCTAGTACAGCTGGTTAATTAAGTAGATGTGATGACTTATTTATCAACTTTGAATAAAAAAAAATGAAAATGATTACTTTTATAATTTGTATGTGATTCATTACAGAAATTAGTAGTAATTGCTCTATCTACTGTAAGTTTCTATATTATCTAATACAGAAAAAGAACATAATAGATATTAATTATTATTAGTCATACTAATCATAGAACTATTATTAGTCTTAATATTTATTCTAGACATAATAGATAAAGGTAAATAAGAAAACATAGGAACAATAAAACAAAGTTTTACTTAGGGTTTTAACCTAGCTATTACTACTTAGGTCTTAAAATAAATTATTTTAAGTACATTTATGCATTCTATACTGGAAATAAAAGTTTACTGTAAACCTTAAAGAAATTTTACTTAGGGTTTACGAAAGATAGATTTTATTTTGTTTATAGACTTGCATAATCTTAATTTTAAAATAAAATTTAATAGTTGTAAAATTACTGAAAGTAAAATAGAAAATTAGAGCTAAAATTAATCATGTAAAATCCATCTTTTTATAAAACTGTAGGTTATTCAAAAATAATAACCCTTCGAAGCGAAAACAAAGTACTAATTTTACTCATTAACACTGTAAAAATTTCCAATAACATATTTTAATATAAATCATTTTAAATTACATGATATCAAATTAAAATAAAACTATTGAACAATTTGATAAAAATAAAATAAAATAAGTATAATGGCTTTTTATAAATATCGGTTGAGGCTTGGGCCTGTTCAAAAATATATACTATACAAAATAGTAAAACGAAACAGTAATTATTACATTCATGATAAGTAAAAACCCTATATCTATTTTACAAGTCTTGAGTGAGTAAACAGTGTTTTCTTCACCATTAAAATCCACTTAAAAACTTAATTAACCAGGCAGAGGTCAAACAGCATTATCACGGCTTAGAGCCGAGTTTTAAAATTTAAGCAAAATGTTTTTACATCTTCCAAGCCGTAAAGGCTCGGTCAAGTAAACCCCAAGTTACAGCTGTAATAGCCTTCAAGTTCTTGCACATATTACCCTTTAGGGTTTTCATTACAAAAACAAAACAACACGTAGAACAACCTAACAAGTAAAACCCAGGCCAGGTCCATATTTAGCAGCAAATATTCTCATCTTTTCAACCACCATAATACCAATACCGAAGAAAACCCTCAGTTCAACCGGGGCTTACCAAGGTTGTGTGGCCGTGAAAGGAGAGGTGTGCTTTCAGCTAAACCCTAATTTCCATGAGAGAAACCTACGTAGAGAAACCAATATTTAGTACAGATTTAAAAATGTAATTATGACTAAATATTACTGAAAAGTAAAAATATTTACCGGCATTTACCTGATATATCGTTTGGAGAAATTGGGGTTGCAAGAAGCTGGAGCAGGTCGATGGAAGATGGAATAATAATGCCCCGGACAATTCTAATGCACTGGTTACAACTGAAAACATGAGTCACAAATCTGAAGGAAAACGAGCAACACTCCAACCAGAATGAAGAGCACTCGTTTACAAGCTCTATCCACTATTTTTTAGTCTTAAAACTAATTCAATCCTCAAATCATTGAAGAAAAAAAAGTTTCTACACTCACAGTATGCTATAGTAGTCATTAGGCACTGAGAACCACCTTATGTTTTCACCAAGACAAGATCATAGTTCTTTGTCGAAAGGAAATATACAAATATGAGTTATATGATAGAGTCATGGCGGCCACAAGCTCGTAGCTCGGCCGCACCAGTCGAAAAGATTGTTGCAATGTGAAAAGGGAGGGTTAGGGCTTCCTTATAATTCAACCTCACATGTGGACAAAACATCACCACGTGTCTTTAAAATTAATTCCTCATTATGGGTGGCGTTTCTATAGTCAGCAATGCAATTTTGAGACTGCATGAAATTCATTACAAATCAAAAGTATTTAATCATTTAAACAATGCACATTCTATGCTTGCTAATAATGTTTTATATTATTTATTCGATGCTTCATTTACCAACTATAGGAATAAGATATGGAATTTTCTATCAGGGTTTGGTTATGGGTCAAAATGGGGTAGTTCTTTTATAAATCATGTAAGTTGAAAACATGTGTAAAAGACTAAATTTTATGTTAAACTATAATAAGAAGGAGATCCAATGACTCCTAGAAATTAACCTTTTAACTAGCTAGAATTGGGGAGTAAAAGGTTAAATAAGACCAAGCAAAAATAAGATCTCTTATAGTGTGATAATCAACAAACTTATCTCAAAAGTGTATTAAACAAACTTGTAACAAGGTATAGTTTATAACTAAAAGGTACCATAGGAATGAAAGTGTAAGATACAGGTAATAAGATCTCAAGGTGAAGTATTGTAAAGGTAATAAAGAAGAATTCTTTCAGTTAGGAAGAGATTCTTGATCCAATTCTTTCGATGCAGTGTATATTTGGGAATGTTAGTAAATGCAGTCCATAGAGCCCTATAAGAAATATCGGTGTAATTCTAGCAACCTAATAATGAATAAATAGATAAAAGTAAAAGTAATTTGGTTATTCATGGAGAGGATGTTATTTATAGATCCCTATAATGAAGGTAAATGTTGTAGACACCAAACAATGTTGAGTGGACTAAGCATTAAGCTGCGAACTTTGTTTCTTCCTATTTAAACACTAGATCACAATTACTGTAAGCAATAATACAAGTATTATTTAGAATTTAATCTTAATCACCCAGATGTTTTGACAGTAATCGATCATGCAATTTAACCCATGCATATGTATTTTTCTTAAACATCATTACAGAGTTTTGACAGCAAAAATAAAGATCAACATTACCTCTTATGGAGACAAGCTGTGTTTAAACATTCTAAGTCTAGCATCATAAACATGCTAGAGAAGTATCTTTTTGACTTGAATATAAATATTATTTTTTTACTTGAACATTTGCTTACCTGTTAAACCTGTAAGGAACCATCAGTCCCACTATGTCAGCTTAAAGCTAAGTAAGCCCCATTCACACATAAGAAACTTTCCCTACTTGACAAAAGAAATCAACAATATATCTAGCATCAGTAAAATGCAAGTTTCTTTTCTACTTCTGGAAGAATTACAACTGCTAAGTCGAAAACAGTTCTAACACAACTATCAAGGAGAAGCCTATAGATTATACAAAATATTATAAAGAAATAATTCTTTGTTTCTCTTACAAACTGTTTTATTATCTGCTAAGCGTTAGTGGTACTTTAGCGGTGACATTAGACATTTTATGTCACATGAAAAATTTTAAATTTTTTACGAATTTTTGATTCATTACAAGTGGTATCAAAGCACAAGGTTCAGACACTAGGCCTGAATGTGGCTCAACTTGCATATGTGGAACAGTAAATTTAAACAAACATACTGATGTTATTTTGATTTGAATGATATTCCCAAAGAATTTTGTTTTCTAAGTTAATCACAGGTATGAATAGATTGGAAGAAATATGCGGATGAGGAGTCTCCTTACACTGAACGAAATAATTTTCAAAAAGAATCTATAGAAGAAGAGATAACTAATAATTCTTCCAAACTACTACAAACAGTTAAGGAACTAAAAATAAAGATGGAATCGGTTAAGAAAGAAAATGAGAGGATTCTGAGAGCTCAGGAGGAGCTAAATCAGATTTTAATGGAAAGATTTCATACTGAGGGAAAACATAAAAGCACTGAGTCTGAAAATATGGGTTATTAGTATAAAGATAAAAATACTAAACAAGTTAAAAAGGAAAGTAGCTCATCTTCTGAAGTATATGGTGATTCACATAAACAAAACTTCCATTATACTAGTGACAGCAGTGAATATAATCACCATACTAGGAAGAGAAAGTTTAAACCTTACGAAGAAATCTCTGGGGAATTCAAGAAGAACAAGCCACCAAATTTTAATGGAGAAACTGAAAAAGAGGAAGAAGCAGAATCCTGGCTGTCCGAGATGAATAAATACTTCCAAATTTATAACTACTCTAATCAACTGAAGGCCAGGATGGCTATTTATAATATTACGGGAAAAGCAGATATATGGTGGCATGACTTAAAAAGAGTAAAAGGTATATGGGAGAAAAATATAAATTGGAGTACATTTAAGAAATATTTCAAGAAGAAATTTTTATCTGAACAGTATTATGAAGAAAGGGCTAAGGAATTTTATGAGATAAAATTGGGAACAATGAATATGAAAGAACTAAATAGTAAATCTCTAAGTCTACTCAGATATGTGCCGTATATTGTGGACGAGAAACCTAAGGTACAACGGTTTCTCAGCTGTTTACCTTATCATATAAAGGACAAAATTGAGTATGACAATCCGAACATTTTAGAATAAGCAATGAGAAAAGCGAATTTATGTTATGAAAATAATTGTAAAAAGGAAAGTATGACCAACTGGAACGCCAAAAGGAATAATAAATTTGAACATAAAAAGAAATATTTTGTGCCTAATCGAAATTTTAAGAATAGTAACACTAGAAATTTTTCTAGTAAAAATTTCCAAGGGAACAAAAGTAATTCACAGAACAATTCAAATAATCAAAGGAATAAACAGTCTGTTAACAACCACATTAACTATACAAAGAATTTTGAACGAAAGAAACCCATAAAGTGTTGGGAATGTATTGGTCCGCATTATGCATCAGTTTGCCCCAATCGAAAGAATACTATTAGCAACATACACACAATACAAGAGGGGATGACTGTTGGTGATATAGCGAGGACAATGACCATGATCAACACAACATTAGAGAACTGGCAAGCAGATTATCAAACTTCCATGGTGGAAGTGGAAGGTAAGAA